>CM054120.1:75841532-76066532 GCA_028673005.1 Tanypteryx hageni
CGATGCCACATTGTAGCTCTCGCGCTAATTACTTCGACGATGGAGCTCAGTAATACCATACGAGCAGTTTTTCAAATTATATATGTACGCTTTCGGTATCCGTCATGTCGTTCAAAATTTGCTCGGTTTTATTCAGACTTTTGACATTATGGTCGAGCACAGCGGGCTTGAAAATCGATAATGGCTCTGGTTGGAGAATCTTCCCGCCGAGCATTTTAATACGTTAGCAGCTGAACAATTTTCGCTCACATGAAGACACATAATTTATCCAAAAACCACACCTAAAACATTCTGTTAGAGAAGCCCCATTCTCGTATTTTAGAGGATTGTCCCCAGACGCCATGTACTCGCAAGAGATAGGTTCCTCGCCATTTTGGCTCTCGGCCAGGATACCGGTTAGAATTCAAAAAGCCTGCGTTCCCGTTTGCAAGGCATTCATTTTTTTATTGGAAAGTCTGTATCATTCCCTCTGGTATACTGCCGGTGCATGTGTTACGCTATGATTCGCTTTATGCATCCACGGTTCCTCGAAAAAACGACCAAAACCTCATCCTACGTGTTGCGGATTTCGAACGGGGAATTTTAATATCAAACTATATTTAATTGATCCGGCATCCATATAGTTTCTTAGCACGTCTCCCAATTATATCTGTCAAAATTATACTTATTGACAACTTATTTCTGAGGATCTTTTAAAGATTCAATACGAAGTATATGCGTTTCATCCGTTAAGTGCGTTTATTTTCAATGGTTGGGATAATTTTTGGTCTTATGAATTAGGAAAACTATACCCACAAGATTTAATTGAATTTGAGCTCAAATTTTGGGCTGAGTAAATTACTACACGGTGAGCAACACAATTTTTATGAAAAGCTATGCACCTCGAGTAAATCAAATGCACGATTCATTAAAATTTTCTTTTTGGAGGTTTTAATCGCCTCTTCCAGAATTAAAAAGGGGTTAAGCTTTTCTAGTTTTTGAGTGTTAAAATTTTGAAAAGCCTGTAAAATTTAAAGAAGCGAAATATAAGTAGGTAGAAAATTCTAAACTTTTTTTACCATCAGAATGCTATTTCGTAATGAATATGGACGTGATTAATTGGAGATTTAGGCGATAAAACGTTGGCAGTTTGAGTCGAAGGATTGCCGATTTTTTATATGCTGAAAAACTTTATCGAACATAATTATGGTTATCAGTTATTTGAGTCTCATCATCGTCATGCTGCTGTCCGAAGACAGGTTTCAGCTGAATTGCTGCCTCCATCTCTCTCTCTCCCTAGAAGCCTCATTTATATCTCTATGAATACTATATTCCTGCTTTATATTCTCTAATATTCCTATTCTTTTTCTCCCTCTTCCTCTTCTTCCGCTAATTTTGCTCTCTAAGATCGTCCTTTGTAAACACAACTTCTCAATATGTGCCCTATCCAATTTGCTTTTCTTTTCCTGATTGTTTTTATTAGCATCCTATCTTCTCCCACAATTTCTAATACTTCTTCGTTTCTCTTCCTCTCTGTCCATTTCACTTTCATCATTCTTCTCCATACCCACATCTCAAAACTTTCTAAATATTTTTCCTCCTTTCTCCTTACCGTCCACGTCTCTGCACCATAAAGAGCTATGCTCCATATGTAGCATTTTTCTAATTTCTTCCTTGTTTCTAAATTTATTTTCTTGCTCGTGAGAATCTCCTTTTCGTTAAAAGCTGCTTTTGCCATTGTAATCCTACTTCTGATGTCCTGTGTACTACTTCCATCCTGCGCTAAAATACTGCCAAGATATTTGAAACTACTTACTTGTTCCAATTTTTACAACTCCTTAAACACCCTTAACCCCTCCCTCGACCTATTCTCATCCTATTCCTTATACCAACCTGCAATAACCGCTCATCAGACTTTCATTTTACTCTCACATGTTCTACTGTTATAATTGTTACGTTGTTATATATATATTTTCTTTTTTCGTTATTTTGTTGTTATCCTTGTTATTTCATCCACTGTAATAGGCCATGCTTGGCTGTTTTTGGATAATGTTAAATTAATTAATTAATTAATAGACGATTTCAAATTTTAAGGGAATTCAAGAACCGGTAGTCCTCGTATCTCGGGTTTCGAGGTAGGTGCGATGACCCTCGCCATAAGATACTATACAGAACGTATATACAGATTTTATATTTATTAATTTGAAGTTTTTATTGCTACAGACGTCATAATTAAAAATACTGACAATAATGTATAGTAAATATAGTGGATTTTCCAAAATTCAATGTAGAATTTAATGAGATAATGAATACCCGCTGGATAGGCGACAATAGCATAACCTAAGAACATTTTAAACGAGTAAAAATGTGAATTTGGTTACAAAAATGGGAAATATCAAAAGTGCTCTTGTTTAGTAAAGTTCTCATCTTATTTATGCAATAGACATGCTTTATAGTGCTTTAGGTGGCTTCATAGTACAGATAGATGACGTAGTTTCTCAACTCCATCTCAGAAAAATCTACATAAATGGAAATGCATCTTTTTAATTCTTCAAAAAGATATTTAATTACACCCAGTGCTTTCTGATGCATGAAAGGTTATATCAATTAAATTATGCGCGTCGGACAATGTTGATTTTTAAGAATTAATTTACACGAAAGGTGTCAAAGTGTATGCAGTGGTTCAAATGTTCATTTAGTTGTAAGCGCGGTTGAAACTGTTGAATAGAGAGCTCATACAAACGTTCTAATTGATAACGCAAATATTTAACCCTTGAGCGCCTAATTGAAACTCTTTCAAATGTGCGAAAGAGATTTGTTCCATAGAAAGTGTTAGTGTATAGTGAATTATACTCTCATAAAACTATCCAGCGCATAAGCTCTGGTGAAGAGCCTCATAGTCAATAGGAACTTTTTCTTTTACGTTGATGTGATTACCGTCAGGAAGAGAACTCTTCTGAGACATTTGCGAGAGAATAAGGTACTAATTGCTTACTACGTCGTCGAACGATAAAGTTGCAGAAGATACTCTTTTGTAAAAAATCTGAGGGAGATGGTTATCTCTAATTAATTATTGTATTTACATCCTGGAAACAACGTTTTATATAAATTTTAAATAAGTGCTTCAACAATTTTGCGTAAAAGTAGCTTTTACTCTTTCTGATGACCTGGTTGCCATTTATTTAGGTTATAAATAGCCGGATATAAAATGAAACGAGCTTTTTGGAATTTCAACGCTTTGTAAGAGATATTTTTCGTTTATTTACTGCTTATTTCCTTCATTCCTCTTAATCCGATTGATTATCGTCTTAATTCGTTAATATTTGAGCATTTTTGCTCGCACAACGGCTTATTAAAGGGAGTTGATCCCGAGAAAATAAAACTGCCTAATGCAACTGAAATAGCTATCTCGTTTCTTCTGATGTAATCCTCAATCGTCTGGCAGGGAATAAAACTTATCTCCTACCACAGTCGATCTCGCCATTTTCTCGTCGCGGTGATGTCTATTAATCCCTGAACATCGTCAGCTAGTCACTCACATCTCTCTAGAGCAGTGGTCTTCAACCTGGGGTATGCAAGGACTTGCCGAGGGGCATGCGAAGAGTTCAAGTGTGGGTTATCCGATCTTGCTATCGGCTGTGGAAGCGTTTACTGCAAGCCGCTCTCGCATTTCCGGTTCGTAGCGCCTACTTACGAGAATGGAAAGGGGTGAATGGGGAAGCCAGTGCAACCGAAATATTTCTTACAGCACACCCGCTGAAATGGGTATCCCCATGTGGTTAATCCCTTTCCTGGGAAAAAGAGTCGAAGGTAAGCGAACAAATAAAAGGTGTTGGAGCAATGCAGTAGTGCTGGCCTATGGCGTCTATGTCGCCGATTGTTCCTACCCTACCCTTTCTTCTCGAGGGCTGATGCCCCATGGAGTTCTTTATCTTTAGGAAAAATGTTTTCTTCTAACTTCCGAAAAGGGTTTTTCCAAAGCACTTGTTTCGTAAATGAAAGCTGGGAACCTAGAGGTTCTTTCCCATAGGATTTCCGTCTCCTTCCGTCAGTATTTCATTGCTAGTTGTTGGACGTAGATCGTCAAATTCTCCTGTTTCGGACTCGGCATTTATTATCGTACAGGTATGCAATTTTTCATAAAATTAGATATGTATTACCTCCCGAATATAACGCGAACTCGAATTAAGATGTTACATCGGAAACAAATTGCTGAAAGTTATTATTATAAGTTCGAAAGCTTCATTTATAGCAGTTAGTTGTTATCTTTATATGCATCATGTATTCACAGTTTTTGAAAACTTTAATGAAAGAAAGAATTGGCGATATCCATTTTAATTGAAAAAAATAGATCGTAGCATATCTGCCATTGAGAGAAACGACAACCATTCGGTGTATAATAGGAAAATGTCGTTTTATACGTTCTCAATTAAGTTTATTTAATATAGGATAATTCATTGCAGTGTATGTGATATGGCAAAAATAAATTTGACTGTGGAAAATTCAATGACTAATGTATTTCTAGCTCAAGAAACTTTTACCTACTTTTATGGCGAAAAAATTACTTACATTTCTACTTATCCGCCCGTCCGTCTGTAGGCAAGTTTCTGAAGTGATTTGCTAGTAAGACTCGCAGGTTAGTAAGAAATACCTACTCTACTTTTTTGTTATAGTTCGAAGTGGCTTGACTTACGTTATAATTATATTATTATGAGCTAATTATTCTACCTTTTGATAAATATAGATTTTTTGGGGTTGAAGAAAACTTTTCAATGACCATAAGATACAGTTTCACACCGTGTTTTTTGCCATTTTGACGCCCCTTGGGGCTCGACTCGGGTGGCGGCCGCCCCTCTCGCCTACCCGTCGCTAAGCATATCGCTTGTTCAGAAGTTGCCCAAAATATCCCACATTCTTTATCTGACTACAAAATCACCATTGCCCAAGACATCCTACTTTTGAGACAGCCCAAAACTTCCCACATTTTCTGACAGCGAGAAGGGTTAGATTGGGTAGCACGATGTTTCCTGTCTCTCCATCACCATGCTCTCCACCAGTTATGGGAAGAGTACAAAAAAAGTAACCGGGCTCAGTTACAATTACTTCATCTACATTGTACTCAATTACAAGTACCAATTACATTCTTAAAAAGTAATAAATTACAATTACGAGTAGATTACAATTACATTTCCGTACGAATTAAAAATGTCATCAATCTTAGGCTAATGCATGGGTCTAAATCAACCATTGTCTTATCTTTACTGTTTTTATGCATACCAGTCAGAATTATCATATTATCGTCAGAAAAAAATTAAAATATCATTAATGTAAAACCTTAGATCTAGCCAGCTAAACGTCATAAGTTCCTAGAGTAATAAAAAAGTAGCTAGTTTAGAACAAAAAAAATATTTATTCTCGAGTTTAATTTTTACAACGAAATATTTGCAACAGTACATGAATCTTAAATTTCGCTATTCGTCTTGCAGAAAAGCTGTATATTAAACCCATCGTCTCCTAATTATCTCCCCCCTTGGTGGAAGGACCTCTTCTTTACCAACACGTAAACGCTCAACGAAGGATGCTTGAAAAAATATCTAATCGTTATTGATCGACGCCGGCATTTCCGGTCGAATTAGATATCGTGCTACCATTGACTGACATCACGCTGCACTCCGATTTTGTGTCAATTTGATAGCTATATCGAACCCGTACATTTCACGAAAAATAAATACTAAGAATAAAAAGTAACAAATAATGAAATGCAACGATTACTTCTGTTTGCAATACAAGTAGATTACAAGCATTAATTACATTTTTATTGTAACGATTACGAGTAAAAAATACTCAAAAAGTAATCGTTACCGGTGACTCAGTTACTCATACTCAATTACTCATTACTGCTCTCCACCCTGTCGTGACCATGATCAGATATCCTGGCTATCGTAGTTTTCTCCGTATCAGTCGTGATCGTGGCATAGCAGCCAGAAACAGCGCTAGAAAATATTGGCAGTCTTCTTATTAGTGCGAAAGTTTTGGTATTTATTATTATCAAGCACTAAACACTCACCACCCTTGTCACTAGATAACACTTCAAATCCACGTCTTTCTTAGGGTGAAAATTACTAAAATGTTCAAAAGTGGTGATTTAAGTTAAAAATGATCTCGCTGCACTGTTAAGTGAACTCACAAGAACACTGAGAGAAAACGCTGGAGCGAATTAATATCGTATTTGTCAAAGAGCCTAACACCAAAACTGAGGTCGCTCCACAGGGGGTGCCCCCTACCTCTTAAATCTTAACCCTCATATCCTCCCCCTCTCACCCACCTTGAAAAGGGGGATGTTTTGGGCTATAACCATTGAAAAGACCTTCGTAGTATATCTGTATAAATGTGGAATGTTTTGAGTTATGAAAAGTGGGATGTTTTTGGCTACGATTTTCCAAAAGTGGGATGTTATGGGCTACTTCTTTCTTATTCGTCTCGTTCATTATAAACTATTGAAAAACGGACAAATGAAATATACGAAATCTGAAAAATGTCTTCATCCTATTTTTATTTAAACGCAGTAGGTAATCTGGTTTATTTTACCGGATTTTCCGTCCTCAGTAGTTTTCTAATGTTTCTTAGAATATTAATGCAATTATTATGTAAGTAAATAAATTGTTTCCAAAATTTTGCGATTTCAAACAGGAAATAAATACAATGCCGCAGCTAGGTTCTACTTCGTCCGGAGCAAGTCACCCTCCCCTCCCTTTGCTACCCGTAACATTTTCAGGGTCCCGGACATAATGTCCCCAAACGCAAACTAGGACAAAATGCCCCCACGCAACAGAATAAGATTTCATTATTCCTTCTCCGATGTTGGTATGCTGTTCAAGATCAGTCAGATGATTAATTAGAACGCTTTTGTCAAGTTTTTTGTATTTATTTCGTTGTGAAAAAGATAATTAGCAACATTATCCTCCATATAGAAGTTTTTACATATGACGTGTTTTAATAAACACATGCCGACTAGGAAAAAGATTAAAATTTGGCAGGAATACTTCAATCACGCATTTAGGTTGATGGTGAAGAAGAAACTAAGAAAGAAGACCCGGGTTTGACTCCAGGATATAATTTCTGCTTCCCGTAAAGAGAGAGCATCGATTTCGAACTGGGACTGTTTTAAAAAGTATACGTTAGAGAGCAATAAATATTGATTGTAGACAGTATATGTTTTTGCTTTGTAGTGCTTTTCGTCAATGCTGAAAAGCACTTCGTGATGTCCGTCCGTACGTATATATCAGGGACAAAATGGCTCAACCGATTTCACCCAAATTTGGAACATAGAAAAGTCATATAAATTAATGACCAAAATGGCATATTTGGACCGAATCGAATTAGCAGTGGTGCCACAGTTGCAAAGTTTACCTTTTCGGTAATTATGAATTTGGAAGGAATTAGCTAAACCGATTTCAAAGAAATTTCGTACGAAGGAGGTGTGCAGTATAAAAAAAACGAAATCATAATTTTTAGAATAAATATAGAAAGCAGGGCTGCCACAATCCAAGGAATAAAAAATTCTTGTTGCACGTATTTATGTTGAACTTTCCTCATCACTTTCAAAAAGTTTACTAATTATAATGAACACATATACAAAACCATATTTGAATATTAAGACCGAATCAACCAAACAGGGCTGCCACAATTACAAATTAAACTCTTTCAGTAATTAAGGATCTGGAAGGAATTGGCTGACCGGATTTCAATTAAATTTTTTATATAAGATTTTTACAACACACCATAAGGAAATCAGAATATTTAAAATGTAGTTAATGAGCAGGGCTACCACAGTGAAAAGTAAAATAATATTTCTTTTACACATATATCTAGAGAACTGACATCATGGAATTTTACCCAATATAGTATATTTAATCTTCATATAAATAAATAAGAAAATTGCATATTTCAACAGGGTTGACTAAACAGGATTACTGCAATATCAACGATAGAATTTTTCTTTAACTATGTATTTGGAAGGTATTGGCTGAACCGATTAAAAAAAATTCCTTTGTAGGGAGAGTATAGAATGGGAAAAGGAAATGGCAATGTTTAGAACGGAAAAAGCAGGGCTACCACTATATAAGTAAAAATAATTGTCTGATTTCAAAGCAAATACATTAGTATTCGATTATACTACAGCGAATTTCAGGGAACCACGGGAAACCCATGGTGGAAAGATTAGTCATTCCACCATGCGGCAAACCCGGTACATTCCTATATGTTAGTGCTTTTCTTCATTGCTGAAAAGCACTATTATCTTCGTGATGTCCCTCCATCCGTCCGTCTCTACGCATATATCAGGGAAGAGTTGGCATAACCGATTTCAACCAAATTTGGTACATGAAATTTTCATATAAATTCATGACCAAAATGACATATTTCGACGAGATCGACTTAGTAGGGCTGCCACAATTGCAAAGTTTAATTTTTCGGTAATAATGAATTTGGAAGGAATAGGCTGAACCGATTTTAGCAACATTTTATAACCGGAATAGCATATTTAAACCAGGTCGACTAAATAATGTTACCACAATATAAAGGTTAGAATGTTTCTGTAACTATGAATTTCAAAGGTATTGGCTGAACCGATTTCAAAAATAAATTTCGTTTGTAGGGCGAGTATAGAATTGCAAAACGAAATGATCATGCATAGAACGAATCTAAAAAGCAGGGCTACCACAATACAAAGAAAATAATTTTTCATTATACATGTATTTCCATAGAACTTTCTGCACCGATATTTAGACGAAAAGCACTTCTGTACCACGGAATACCCGTGAACATACCTACTTGTTAGTGCTTTTCCTCATTGCTGAAAAACACTATTATCTTTGTGGTGTCCGCCCGTTCGTTGCGCTTTAGCTACGCCTTAAACATATTGATTTCATTATGGTATGTCTTGACTTGACAAAAGCGTTCTAATTAATCATCTGACTGATTTTGAACAGCATACCAACGTCGGAGAGGGAATAACGAATACCTATTTTGTTGCGTGGGGGCATTTTTTCCTAGTTTGCGTTTGGGTACATTATATCCGGGGCCGTTATTTCCGGGGCCGTTTTGTCCGGGGCTGTTTTGTCCGGGACCGTTTTGTCCGGGGACGTTTTGTCCGGTACCATTTTGTCCTACACCCCAATTTTCCAGATAACTGTATTGAGGTGAATGTGATGAAAACCCAAGCATACTATACAAGCATTTTAGTTTAGCATATATTATAATATTCTTTTTGTCTATAAGCAAACGTTAATTTTCTGTCCACGATTATGCGCCCCTTCAGTCCTGCGCTCGGGGATAACTGCCCCCCTCTGCTCCCCCTCGCTACACGACTGAGTAAATAGTAAGTTAAATATACACACTAATTCAGATAAAATTAAAACTTCGGTAAACTGCATCTTTAGAGTATTGAAATCTGTATCCTGCAATTTCCGTATAAATATTTTTGTAGCATTTTTCTATTGCACGTATTTTAGGTATAGAAATTCGCTCTTTGGTATATAAGTAGAGGTACGTAAAATTTGCACTTTGTGATAAATGCCAAATAGATGCGAAAAAACGGCTAAATGCAAAAAAACTATGTATGCGAAAAATACTTTTTTAACGTTTTTAAACAAGCTACGGTGATTAGCCATAAACATTTCTCATCTACACAATTTGATATCTAAAACGCAGCTTCTGAACGTATTTTGGAAATGTATAGTTCAGATAAACTTAATGGAATTGCAAGAATTCAATTCAGATTTATTAGAGAAATAGGCGCAAAATTTGTAACTCTTGTCAATTTTCTGGAAGAATCTTTTTATCCTTTTGCTCACTTATTATGGGAAGAACTTCGAATTATCAAACTGGAGCTACAAAAAATTGCTGATGGCATTTTTTCCTCAGAAACGAATAAATAACTCACTGAAACGGAAAATGCTTTGAAAATTGAACTTTTGGATGCCAGTAAATCAGCTGCAAACAAAAGTGCCAACAAGTGGAGGCAGACACAGTTGAAGCTTGCTCCACGCTAGTATTTAATAAGCTATAATTTGCTTTGTAATTTTATTTCTATTTATATAAATTAACATGTAGTTAAAGGCCCATTAGAAATAAATTGTCCTTTATTGACTGTATTTTTTATCACAATTTTATAAAGATTAATGTCAAACAGGTTTTTTCTTTGATTAATTGTAAGTTTCGTTTGATTAATATTTAGTTTTAACACTATTTGAAAATTTTAACTCTGATTGAAACGCTCCATGCTTGAATTTAATAAGTTGTAAATTAAGTTCTATTCTTATAAATTTATAAGTAATTAAAAATTTTATTTATTGTTATCAATAATGAGGTCAGGAATTTACTCATCGAGAAAAAGAAAAGAACTTTGTCACTGAAGAGACAAAGTTCTTTTCTTTTTCTCGGTTTATTTATTGTTTATTCATTTTATGGCTATGTTATTTATAAATTATTTTATTTTTTCTTTTCGTGGTTGTGATTTTTATTTGTAAATAAGTTTTAATTCAATTTTAAAATTTGTCTTTATATTTTTGAGAGATTTTTAATAACTATATAATTAATGATAATGTTTGACTTGTTTTAATTATATCCCTGGCTTAGTTTTAAATTTTAGTTAGTTTTGCGTATTTCACTAAACGTTAAAAGTTTTTTAGCTCCAGAAATTACTCTAAAATTGAATAAAAAATAGATGCTAAATAAATGATAAAATGAAATTATTTTGTTGCTGTTAAACGCTAAATCCAAAAATCAAAATGCTACAAATTCAATTTTTTATTCCTAAAAACACGTACGACTATATATAAGTCTCGTAATTAAGTGTATTTCGCAGTCATTGCTTTCTGGTCAGAAGGAATAAGCGTTGCTTGAGGTTTAATTTTTTTAATTAGAACTTCCCATGCATAAGTTTCTAAAAAAGAGGAAGCGGTATGTTGAAGAAAGCATAGATAATGGCAATTGCAGTTGCTAAGGAAACGTATTCAAGCGGTGGTAAGAATGTGGTGGTGATTACTCAACCAACAAAAGTCCCAAACACTGTCAAAGTTGACTTTAGGGCAAAGCATCGTTGCTTCAATGAATCTTATATAAAATATGGATTTGTCCCTAATTATAGTGATCCTCCTCTAGATTTGTGTATTATTTGTCACCAGGCGTTGTCTAACAATAGCATGAAACCATCTCTGTTGCAGCGTCATTTACTTACTAAGCATACTGACTTGTAATATAAAATTATTGATTTTTTTAAGCGGAAGGGTGATGGTGCCAGTAAAAATGTAAATACGATTAATGTTTTCGTGCAATCCTCAAAGGCGACTTTAGAAACTTCATACGAACTAGCATTGCTTACAGCTTGGGCTAATAAATCGTACACGACTGTGGAAAAAGTTATAATTCCTGGTGAACTGTTAATGGCAGAAAAGAAGTAAGATGCCAAGTCCGTCCGTACGATTGGAGCATTGTTTGATAGAACAGAAATGACTCATTTAGCCTACTCATGCACGTATGACTCAAGGAAAAGTTGATTGAGTTTTGCGAGCAGTCTCACTACTTAATTACCACACCTCGTGTGTGTGTGCATATATATATATATATATATATATATATATATATATATATATATATATATATATATATATATATATATATATATAACTACTAACGAGAAAAATTAACGGTGTTAATAATAACATAATAAAATTAAGAAAATATTAAAAATTATAATTATTCTCCTTACTTTAGCTTTAAGGCATGAAATGGGAACTGGTGATGTTAGAACGACGAATAACGTAATTAAACGTCGAATGCGCGTTTTTACTTGCAGGGTAGAATTGGGATAGGAAAATCATTTCATTATTTAGTGATATTATTTCAAAGAAGTCTACTTAACATTAAGTAAATAATTTATTTACAGATAAAGAAAAATTATTTCGTTATTTTGTAGTATATTTTCAAAAGAGCCTACTTAACAGTAAGTAGATTATTCTAGTTCGGGAAGTATTTTTCATACGCTATCGTTTTTGGAAATGAACAAAAAACAGAAATTTATCCCATTATTTTTTTAAGTTTTTACATTTATATTCGGGCAGTGGGCTATTTTAAGAGAAACATCAAGGGAATAAGTTAAGATAAAATTGGTGCAGCTTCCACTGCATAACTTTCTCATACCCTGAAGTTCATAGTACATGTAGATTAATACGTGTTTACGCACGGAATATATTTTGCCGATGCTCTTCAAAGAGGAGAGAGTTATGGCGGTAGCTGGGCGTAAAACATGATGCGTTATAATGTCAATGGATACTATGTAATCATTTCTGAGATGCGCCTAATTTGGTATTGTTCACGGCATTAAGATCTATAATTAGACGAATTTTTGTCAAAAATCTCGACGCCGTTTTTGAGTAAATGAACATTTTGTGAAAATTGGCATGAATCTAGTACAGCCAGTCCCCGACTAACATGATAGATGCGTTCTTAAAAATTTTTGTGAGGTGAAATCGTGTTAGTCAGATACGATTTTCTCATAAGAAATAATGTAAATAGGGTTGATTCGTTCCAGCAACCTAATCTAATTGACATATTTTTAATTTTATTCCTTTATTGTGACTATACCTTGGTTGATACTTTGTTTTTTTTTATTTGTTTCTTTTTATTTCACACATGTAACTCATATTTACAGAAAAGAAACAATGATAACGCCGATAGTTCATAGCGTTGCTTCTTTTAAGATCTGTATGACAAACGATATCACGTGTTTGTTCATTGTTCTCATAGCGCTTAAGTAAATCTAGTTTTTGCTCTAGCTATATAACTTTTCTCGGTTTCTTACTCCCACCACCAATAAAATGTGAATTATAAACTGCAGCGTATTTTTCAAAGTAGATGACCGCCATTTTGAATCAGCTACTAAACTGCTCACCATTTATTTAGCGGACGTTATTTAGAAGATTTGTAAAATGATCATTTTAAACAACAAATAACTAAGAATTAGATATTTTAGTTTTTATACATCAAATCAATTTTCAAAGGATAGCAACATACGATCAACAGAAAACTACAAAAATGGTCAAGGGAAATTTTCAAAACATTCAAGAATGGTATTTTTCTACATTGCAGTTTAAATACCATGAAATCGTTCGCCTTCTGCACCAGACTCATGGAAATTGTCAAATTCATACTCTGGATCAGATGTTACGATAATGGGCTCATAGTCATCCGCAATTAATGAAGAGCAGGGCTAGAGTTTGTTTCCATTTCCGATTTCTAAACCTTTTTCACGATCGTAGGGAAGTCATGGAAGAAGAAGAAGTCGTTTTAGTCGAAAATCAGCCTTACTTTAAAAGTTGTGTTAGACTGGGTGTGCACTCTATTTTGGTGCGATATGTTCCATTTCAGCGAGGTTTCTATTCTGGGAAATACCCCATACCAGGGATGGCAAATCTCTCTTTACTCGCGTGCCAACGTTACAAAAATTTGCTTTTCTTTTCTAAATTACGTGCCAATTTTAAATACATCCAAAAAGATATAACTTCATAGCTAAGCTGTGATAATTTATTCACAGTCCTAAAGATTGGTTATATAAAACTCAATTTATTAAATAAATACTCATTGTTCGAGGTCATTTATGGCTGAACAACAATTATGGAGCAGTAAGCACCTCAATATCAGACAAAATGTCGCTGCTTGTCTGTTATTTTATCAAAATGATTGCAATCTCGCTAGAAATAGTATTTTATATTTTTTTCAGAGATGGAAAAATATTAAGGATACAATTGTTTTTCTGTGCCAACCAAAATTGTCTCGCGTGCTACTTTTAGCACGCATGCCATGGATTTGCAATCTCTGCCCTATACTAATACGAAATTAAATCAGATTGAGTCTAACCGCTTAGCCCCTAGGGCCACTTAAACGAGACAGTTTACCGACACGCTAAATCGCACAAAGAAACATTTTCGGGCTTGGGGTCACCTGAAACGTGCATATTCATCATAATATGGAAAAGGAACCACAATACTTTCTCTACATACTGTCAAATCCCGATTTATCCCCCCTATATAGCCCTATCACCGCACACCGCCCATGAATCCTTGCGAACAGAACTTCCATCTTATGGTTACATAGAGCAAGTATTTATGTACCTCGATTTACCGCCACTCCCGCCTTAACGCTACTGTCAGTGATGGACAAACGGTGGCGCTAAATCGGGGTTTGGCTGTACTTCGCAAATGATAAGGGCAATTCTTCATAAAACATCGACGGCCCCCCTACTTTTCAATCAATATTTTACCTCGGTTTATGCTTCGAACGATTATTTTTAGCGCGATGCTTATACTCCAGACTTGAATCTCTTTTATTTGCCCCATGTCTCCATTCGAGGATACTCCTACGTCGTCCTCCATTTCGAATCGAGCTGCAATTCGTTTCGAAAGTCACGAGGGTAGCGAATCGGTCACTTTCGACGGTCGGTTGACTCGACAAAGCGAGTGCGACTCGCGCATTACATCAATAGAGTGGGTATCGATGAATGGTCGTCCGTGACAGCTTATTCAGCCGCGAAGTAGTTGCCGGTCGATGGCTGTTGCTGAAAATCCTTTCACTGCGTCTACCACTTGTGTGGCTGCCGTTTTTATTATCTCGCGAAGCCTTCATAGCGTATCGTCTGCGATGGGTGAAATGTGGTCGAGATCGTAATTACACGGAACCGATAAGAGGTTCCGTCTCCGGCTATCGAATAATTGGTGGATAATGCGGAAAAAAAATTCCGCGTGCCTCGGGGTGATTTCGCCGCGAAATTTTCGGCCGACCGAGCAAATATTTCGTCATCTCGTCTGGTCTGCGTGGTCATTGGTTGCTTTATGCTGTTATTCCGTTCAAAATTAATGTCCTTTATTCCGCACTCGCGGGGAAGTGGTGTTATTCGGCCGGACAAGCGACGCATCGACTTTCGTATTACTTTCACTTTCATTATTGGCCGAATAGCGGCGAAGGTGAGGTCAAAAGGTCACAAGATATAGATTAGTTGAAGTGATGACCCTCCGCTCGCTCTGTTTACTTAAAACCCCCGCTGAGTATCACTGTTTAACTGAATTGCGTGTGATACATTTAATGCTACTGAAAATTCTAATTCTTTGTCGATAAAAGTATACGAAGACCCTTATAAAATGAGGACAGTATTATTGGGGGCTCGTTTTGTTATCGGGAAATGGCCGTACTTTTCCTAAAATTAATACTCACAATACGTTCCAAAATTTTTGCTAGTCGAATTTGTATTATCGCCATGTATGTTACGTTCCTAGAAGTTTGCGCCATTAAGGTCATTGTAATTTTTCACAGAAAAAACACAGGGAAGGATGGGAGAGAAACTATTAGAGTAGAAATTGTAAGAAAGAGAAGCCCTGAAATTTTAATTATTCCAAAGATAAGCAGGATTAAGACAACATTCGCAGCATCACCATGTATGCACCTGACAAGAACTATCACTAAATGAACGGTTTATCTCTCCTCCTCCGTCTCGTATCTAGTATGAGAACCATTTGAAAACAGCGACACCGACTTGGAATTGGAGGTTTTCGTGGATAGAAATTGTTAACTCGTAACATTAATTGTGACTTCGATCAATTTTGCACGAGTTAACTAATCTCAAATATCTAATCATATATCGTATTGCTCATTTATTCCAATAAGTCTTATATAAAATGGCTGAATTTAATAGCTGCAAAATCTACCTTTTCGTATTTATTGTAATTAGATCATTGACATCCGTTACCGGGTTTTACAATGAGATTAATAACGATAACAAAGACTATGTATTTGGCAGTATTCGAGCCCGCGATCCTAAAATTGGGAGCCAGACACGCTAATCACCTCTCTACCGAAAAAATTGAATTGGATTGCCATCATAATAGGAAATTTACAAATATATTCATACGGCTCTCTGCCTCTCGAAATTTCGTAAATGATTGGCTTTAAGTCAGTTTTGGGTATGTTCCTAAATATATTTTGCGCTTGAATTTTTAGGTCAATGTTGGAGAAAAATGCTCGTAGTATTTGAAAAGATATGGTACATATAAATCCTGCCATTTTCCAATAGTCGATCAACTGTCGAGAGAAGTTGATTTCGTCGGAATACGTCTAATGATTTTCGTAAGGTTATTATGACGTTTGATCCATGTTGTCTCGGTTGCACGTATGTGTGATTTCAACTTGATTTAATTCGGCAGGACGGAATTAAAAGAATGATTCCTCTCTTCTTCTCTGAGGCTAATATACAGTCATACCTCGCTTTGCAGGCCGGTGCCTACCAGATGTTCAAAAAACGACATTTGAGGCGGCTTAACCATAAATACATTATAAATTCCATTTTTACAGACTTGTAGATCTTAATAAAATCGTCCATGAATCTCCATTAAGGGCCAAGATATGGCACACCCATAAAAAAGACTATAAAAGAAACCCACGCGACGGCGCACGGTTTTATCGACTCTTATTTTGGCGTTATTATTTCTAAAGAAACTGGAATTTCCGAACAAAACTTCCTTTACGATTTATTTAGGATTTCATTCATACAGGAAATGTTGACATTTTCCCATTAATTTAATGAAGAATTAGTTTTCTATGCCAATTGAAAATTACTGAGAGAGATAGGTTATTGAGAAAATGTAAAGGTTTGCATCTGACGTTGATGGATGGAGGCCAACAAGAAGCTGCTTTTTCAGATTTTCCGCGTATTTTTATTAATATTATACATTAGTTTTTGCGTCCGTGGGACCTATTCTCATTGACATATTTTGCGAGAATTTCGCTCAGCACGAAATTTTCAGGGACCTGTCTGTCGCGTAATGGCTGTACTAAACTTGGTTATTTATAGAAAAAGTGAGATCAGAGCCCTATGGCTATTTAAAACTAATTATAAATGGAGAAACCTCTTCATAGCCATAAAGATAGCATAAAGGAAGCACTCGCATACATGCTGGTTTAAGGGAAATTACTCCACGCCAAGGACCGAATGGTTATTTATTATTATTATTTATGATCGGCATACTGAAGATGGAATCGTTATTTCGAAATGCGCGTTTAGGCATTTTTTTAAACGGAAGTATACCTGTGTGGTTGATTGCTTGTGTGTGTTCGTGCGTATGTGAGAAAAGGGTCCCTGGCGTGGAGAAGTTCCCCCTAAACCTGGAGGGCATGAGATTGCGTGAGTGTTCGGTCATTGACGTGGAGTGATTTCCTCTAAACCGGTGTGTGGGTAATTCATTTTATTATTTATATAGTTATGAGGTTTCTCCATTTTTCATTAGTTGGTTATATATGTTTTTTTGTTTTAATTTTCTCTTCAATTTTGGAAGCTCTCCAGTTTGTTCGCCATCCCCTCTGTGTATGCACAGGGAGTCGAAGTTGGTGTTACATGCCAGTAATCTGCGCCGCTCTCTTGCGGAGCCTTCGGATAGTTTTACCTCACCGCCGTTTTTGAGTGCATAGCATGGACGTGATCGGGATCTGTGAGGAGTTCAACATTTACCACTCCCAGAAACAATGCCCGTGTTTTAAAAACCCGCATTTAGCTCGTTTAAGGGTAGGGGAAAGTTGCGCAGTATCCGCTCACGCTTCTATCCAGCACGCCATGAAAGCCGTTCCATTTCAGTAAGACATGAAATCGATAGCCTTAGGGAATTTATTTGGGAGGCACGAAGATTTCTGAAAAATCGGAGAAAAATTCTGCCTTGACCGGGAATCGTACCCGGTTCTTCCACTTTCCGGGCAGATATTCTAATCATTGAATTACCGAGGCAGATTAATTACCAGGCCTCATACCGGATTGGCTGGCCTGACCTCGGCGCGAGAAATACCCAATTCCGGAGCAGGAAATTTTGTCTGCCTCGGACAGCTCTGTGGTTAGAACAGTGGTTGCCAACGTGGTGCCCAGGGTTACCCTGATGCCCGCCCAGGTATTTATAGGTGCCGGTCGAGGCATTTACAGTTACCCTCTGGTTTAATAGCGAGGCAAAGCCAAAGTGGCACAATATTGAGATAAATGTCAAGGCTCATTATTCAGCATTTGATATTAATTTTCCTCTGAGTGAAATTTAGTGACTCAACTCTAAATTATCGGAGCCGCAGTCTACATTTAGCAAGTCTCTTGCAAAGTCAAAACACGCAACATTAGCTTCTTTTAAAATTGTTCATTTATTAGCATCAAAGGAAATGCCGTTTGAAGATGGCCAGCTTATTGAGGAAGCATTCTTGGCAAGTGGTGAGCAACATTTTGATGAATTTTCAAATAAAGAAGATATATTATCAGTAATAATAAATTTGCAACTTTCAAAGGACGCAATCACTAGAAGATTGACTGTCATTTCGCATGATTTTGCAGGCTGATCTCAAAAAATGTGGTTGGTATTCCCTTCAACTTGATGGAAAAACGAACGGACTCTATAGGGTTCATATCCGTTACAAACAGAAGCTATCCTGAAAATCTTAGCTTCCCAACTCTTCTCATTGCCTCAAAATTTTGCACACGGACGGACGGACATGGTGAAAACATAAGCGATTTAAAGAAAGCGCTAAAACAACTTTGGGGTATTATTAATGTCAGTTTGTTTTGCTTTTGTCAGAATTAAATTTTTTTTATATTCAATTTTGTGTGTTTTTATGATTGCGCCCGCGGTCCTCTCCCAGAATGTGGTGAGTGCTCAATGGAGATAAAAGGTTGAAAACCCCTGGGTCGGAATATCCGCCCAGCAAGTGGAAAACTCGGGTTCGATCCCCGGTCAAGGCAGAATTTTTCCCCGGCTTTTTCAGAAATCTTAATGCCCAGCATATATACCTATCTGCAAACAGACCTCACCAACGCATTCATTTGTGTGTACAAAGGACACGGTTGGATCGAAGGTTAGGAATCGAGGTATTTAGCGGAGTGCTCGCCGGTTAGAGGTTTCTTTTACCGGTTCATCAACCTCTAGTGATTAGTTAACCTCTTTAATTTTCTCTCACTGGAGATTTGTTTTGAAACATCATCTCGAAGATTAGCGTATGACGTTTAATTGCGAGGTGGGAAAAAGTCTATTCGTGATCAATGAGAAGGCCTTGCTAGTGAGGGGCCTAACTGAATTTCGTCAGTATTTTGAATGACATTGCAAATAAAATGAACAAGCGAAGTGAAATTCCAGAATAACCACTTGAAAACATGAAGACTTATCTTGACAGATAGTCATCCAAGGTTAGAGTGAAGAGCAGTCAAGTAAAGTATTTTAACCATTTTTAATCGTATAAATTACACTTCCGACTCGATTTTGTTTAATATCTGTCATTGGTTTCTCCTATGGCTAATTAATCGCTAAAACAGCTCTTTAAAATGAGTTTTATTTGAAAAGAAAATAAGAACATTGAAACAAATTTGGCCGTAATGCAATAATTATGAGGCGCTACCCAACAATTTTTAAAAAATGCATTATGGTCAATTGCGAATCTCATTATTTTCGTTTTATACTGCCTATATATAACTGTATAATAAAAAAATTGAATGCTGAATTTTATTATATAAAATATGCTCGATGGCATCATCTTTTCTCCACATTTTCAATGTGTAACTTTTATAAAATAATTGAACAAACGGCGTAATTATGCAAGCAATTGATCGTTGACGTGCGTTTTCTAACATCTTGTTTACAATTCTCGCATTTCGTTCCAAATTTATACGAAACAGCATCACGTTCCTCCAGGATTTGTAATGATTCTTTTTCTAGAATGTTTCGACTTAATATCCTCTTTTATACAACATAAACTCATCCATCCTCGAATTTCATCTGGACTGATATGCTCCTCTCTTCCCCATTTTCTATGATATACGGCCTCATCTAGTTTTTCTTTCATTTCCCACCAGTAAACTTACTTCTTTTATCGCAACACATTTTATAGACATACATTTATTCGAATATATCATAAACAGCTTTCATAATTTACCAGGAGATGACACCATAAACATCTGTACTAGTAAGATAGTTGGCACGGTTAATGTTTATCTTACTATGAAAATTTCGTGAATTTCTTTGGAAGATTTTTTTCTTTCCTCCAAACTTTACGTTTATCGTAAAAATAGACATGATAAGCGGGCAGTCTACTGTCACTATATATGTTAAAGGGCATGGCACATAAATTTGTATAATTAAATTTCACAACAGTGGAGCAAATAAAGAATTTCATCTGGCAACAGAAAATACCAGTTCCTTTGGTCTATTACGTTGTCCAACCCACTTTAATCTGCTACGCTCGCCTATAGTTTTTCTTGTAATTTTACTGGAATTATTGGCGAAATACGCCTTTTATGTTATATTATTTTTTGTATTTGCTTAATATCACTTTATAATAGCTAAATTTGATATATATTTAAATTACCTTGGAAGAAGAAAACGCGAATTTAGTTTATGTTGGTGGATCGTGGGATTGAACTCTCGCAATGTATTATAAATTTAAATATTAAAATGTTGAAATATTTACAGCGCTTTCAAAGATTATGGAATAATAATTGTTGTTGACGCACACCATCTACAGACAATTATATTAGCTTAAAATGTCAATTTAATGTAACTCAACATGAATAACAAAAATACTTGACATATTTTAAAAAGAACTTTAAATCAGCAGATTGTACGGAAATGAAAATAACTTTATTATAAAATAAATTTATTGAAAAAATTGTCCGCAATAGTTAATTATTATAGTTGATTCGCGTAATCACCTAATTATTAGAATACTACTATTTTTTCGTAGTCTTGCGTAATATAATATTTCATAAAATATTGTTTATTATTTGTTTCATCTTATGAATAAATACTTCGGCTGCTTTACAGCTTTATATACGTTGCGGTTTTTTATATTGTCAACAGTCGTAGCGAGGGATAAGTGAGCGGGGCGCAAAAGCTAAGGAGCGCAAACAGACGATCGTCCGTCGATATTTTGCAAAAGAAATATTTTGAAAAGTTATTTTTAACCTCAATATTTGCATATATTGCTATTAACTTAACATTTACATTGTATAGAGCAAAGTTTCAATATTTCAATATCGACCCGGGCGCCAATCTTCCTTGCTACAGCGATTGTCATTGGGACTGCGTATTTTACATGTCAACGAAATACCCTTAATATACTATTTTTAATTTGTTGGACAATAGTTTTTATAGTAATCCTTAGAGCGTTTCGTGCGACGTTATTTATAAATCTATTATGTACACATTTTTGCGGCTTTTGATCACGATATAGTTTCAATTCCGTAGCGGTTCCAGTAGTTCCAGACTTCACCGTTCGTGTCACTAGTTCCTGAATGTGACGCTCATGCGGAGAAACTGGAAAACGCTCGGTCTTCTTCCGATTAATTTTATCATGTTAATAATACTATTTTGTCTTAGTATCCATTCTCACTCCGAGTGACAATTTTACTGACGCGCTTTAAAAATAATTTTTATCGTTTTATACGATAATAGTTTAGTTGTTAGAATTTTTTACTTTTTAAAATATTATTTCCGGGGACGAGAAGAATTACACTTCTTCCTTATGTGATTGCAGAGGCGGATGGTGGATTTTTGGCGTCCTGGGCTAATTTTGTCGGGACCCTCAACATAAACATAATAAATGAACAATAAATAATAATAATAGGTTATATCAATAATAATCACTAAAAGAGTATTTTGTATATATTTATGTATTCTGTATAATATCACAAAACAATGAAATATTCAATTACATCCCTGTTTTTTCTTATATTAAGAAAAACAATTATAATTTATAAAATATAAAATAGGAACTATATAGGAGCAATTTTAAAAAACAACAAAATTTTTTTTATGTTTATAGGATTATCGATTTATTAATATTATATCATCCTTCTCGCCTTTAAATTACAATAGTTTTTTATAGTATAGTATCTTCATATGTTATTCACTTAGTTGTATCACTCTCTCTTGATAATAAACATAAGTAATTTAATCTTTTGTTCGAATTTATTTTTAGTATAAACCATTTTAAAAAATGACCTTTCCGTCTCAAAATTCGTTATAGGTAATGTTAAATATATTTTCAAGGCAGTATAAAGATTAGGAAGAACATCCATTCAATTCTTATCAAATATTATTCTGTAAATATAAGAGCATCCTACACCCACACTTCCATTTTCATTTAATTTTGTCCTTGAGAAATGCCTTAAAATTTATACATTCATTTTTTAAATTTTGATCCAAATCGCCAGAGCATTGATCTAACATTATATTTATACTTTCTGTATCTTCGATGTCTTTGCTTTCATCCGAAATTCAAAAAGAAATTTATATCATATTCCTGAATGTTCGTATTCGCTTACACTTCTGTTTCATTCAGTAATTAATGTGTCAAGAACGATATTTAAGGTTTCAACGCAAAATGTATCCCTTCCTGTTATTTTATTGCTATCAGTGCCTCCATCTGAAAATCTTTTGTCATCATTCTTTTTTCCGTATCGCTATATTGGTCGTTTATTTCATGACATATACTTTTAGCAAATGTTTCATATTCTATTAATTTCTCTGCTGAATTTTAGTGAATATTTTGAATCATTATTTTTAAGGAGAGTAGTAACTCAAAACCTTTATTTAAATCTAATCCAGGTTTCTGAAAAGCTTTGCTAACACTGTTCAATCTCTCTAATATATCCTCCCGAATTCTATTAAAATTCCGGTTTCCAAATTAGTCATTTTTTAATGTAAGTTTTTCGCTTCTCTTCTGCAGTCTCGTTTTTCTTAGAAATTTTCATTTATGGTTTTAAGAATATCTAATATCGATATATACCTATATTTTAAGGCTTGAGTCAAGTTTTTTTAATGAGTGCAATTTTTAACTCTTAAAATGTTTAGTTACAATAGCCTAGCTGTGAGTGGATGACATGAAAAATATGTAAATTTGTTGAATTGTACCAAAAAAAATTGATAGTGTAGTGTCACAGCATTAGCAGCACGAACACCCACCACATTAAATGAGTGAGCTGCACAAGGTACATAATCAATTAATACCTCCTTGACAAATTGCCGGCGTTATCATAATATTGGCTATGGCGATTTTCGATAGGTAATTTATGTTCTTCTAAAGAGTTCTTTAAATGCTTTAATAAGGAAGCACCGGAATGACTTTGTATTTAACTAAATGTAACAAATCTTTCTTATATATTTCCTCTGCAACAATAATGTAAAATGATAGATAACTGGTCAGTATGCGATATATCTGGCATTGAATCCATTATTATTGAATAATACTTAGTAACTTCAACATTAATATCATTATATAATAATTCTCAAGTGTCCGTCTGTCTGTCACGGTACTTTTGGACATTTAATCTACATCAACATAATACCCTGCAAGTCACCTTTTTGGTGGATGGCAGGGGATGCAATGCACCAAAAGTCCCTCGATTTCCTACGTTATAATTTCCTATTATGTTCTCTTATCGTCCTAGGGAAAAACCATCCTCTATATCGCTCCGTTCTACAATGGATCTCGCGAATATTATCCTCGCTGTCCTACCTTCCGACATACGTCGGACTTCTGATAAGGCCCACTACCTCTTTCGCTACTCCCTCCGACATAAATTTTTCCAGCCTACGTTTCTCTAACGCTGTCCATTTCAGATTTTCTATTAATGATGTTACGCTTTGTTTACTATATTAATTTCTCTTTATAAATCCAGCTGTCCTGCGCGGCACCTTTTCTATCTCGTTAGTAAGTCCTTTTTTGTAGGGATCACACACAGTTGACGCATATTCGACCTGCGGTCGGACGAAGGATAAATAACATAATTCCACATCCAGTCGTTATGGATCTCTCCGCGGGAAATAATTTCTCGAATATTATCCGAAGAAAAGGTGTTATTTCTTCAGCTAATTATTTTAATACGCGAGCAGGAATTTCTTCGGGGCCAGTGGCTTTGTTAGGTCTGATGGAACTTAATTGCCTTGCTATTCCCACCTCCATCAGGTCACTCCTTATAGCGGGTGCATAATTTACGCATTGATCGTTGACGGCTGTAAATGCTTTTACGAAATGACCATTTAACAGGTTGGCTTTCTCGACGCTATCATGAACAACGGCACCCGAGTCATTATTAGTTATTATTTTTATGGTTATTAGAAGGTTTCTCCATTTTTCATTGGTAACAACCATTATTGTTTCTCTTTTACCCCAGCCTCCTGCATTGCCTTTCATAGTTTCTTTGCCCTTACAACTATAAAACGAAAGTCTTAAAATCACTTTGTTTTGGGAGGTCGTCAAACTAATACCATATTCTGCTTCCTCGTGTGAAAAGAGGAAAGAAAATGATTTCTCAGTAAAAATTTTTCTTTGCTGACAAGAACGGAGAACCATCTGCGCACATTTACAGCATCTGAAATGCAAGTGGTAATTCTTTATATTCTTCCGTATTTGCCAGATAGGCCGGAATGTCTAAAAAGAGGAGGTTGTAGGAATAATTGAAGCACCAACGTACATAGATAGAAACGACCCATGGCGATAAAATACCTGAGATCGATTGTAGGACGGATCGTTATCGAGGCTCGTACTTTCCGAGAACAATACGAGATCACAATAGAAAATTTCTACCTGCGAGAGACAATCTTGAGGTAGGTGTTGGTGTATTGCACCCTCTGCCACCCACTAATTAGGTTAATTGCAGGGTAAAATGTTATGTAGATATGTATAACGCGCTCTCCTGTATAACACGCACCCATGCATTTTGCCAAAAAATCCCGCCTTCATCGTATACCGTGTTATGTGCACCCTTGATGTTGATGGTATAAGAACACAATTTTAGAATTATAATGTCATGTTAAGTATTAAATAGAGTACCATAAACAAATAAATGCAGTCCCGTTCGGGTAACGCATGACTCGATTTACGCAAATCCGTCTTTACGTAAAAACCTCCGAAAATTCCTAGTTTCGTATATTTGTTTACAAAGCAAAACGATTCAGGCTTAAAGGTAAAATGTTGAATGAAGTTTAAACTTCAACTTATTTAAAGTTTATCAAACTACACAACAGTTATTTACGGAATATTGAATGGCTAGAGATATTTATTTATTCCAGTATTTAATACGAAATCTTAAATTTCGTTGCGTATCGCAGTCCCCTTCTTCGTATACTTATTTGGTGCTGAAGATGATGAAGAAGATTAATTCTATGGGTTCTGTATTACTTACATCGGTAATTATACATAATACGTATATTCATAAAAACTTATTTCAATTTTCGTATAGGCTATGTTGTTTGTTTTCGAAATGTGTTTTGGGGGAAGTCTACCTGGCGATTTTGCGGGAGACTACAGCAATCAGCTGATTAGCTAGTGAAATGTGGATTGTTTAGAGTAGCAGTTTCCAAATATTATAATGCCGCGCCCCCCTCACCTAAGAAAACTGTCTTCGCGCCCCTCCAATATATTCTTTGTATGAAATATTACTTTTTGACCACTATGTATGAAAGATTGATTTCATTTACCCTATTTCGTGTTGCAGATTCACTAATTATTAACTAATATGTAGTAATTTATGAATAAAAATTTTTGTGGGCCGAAACATATTTTCTCATTTTACTGGGCAGCAGAAAATAAAGTTTGAAAACCCCGCTTCGATATGTTGTTTAATGAAAGGGTTGAATTTAGTTATTAAATATAAACAACCAACTTTTGGGAGCCCTTAGATAACCGAGGCCTTGGGTTGCAGCCCAATTAGCCAATATATAGATCCGCCCCTATGTGATTTTGTTAATATGCAGCAATAGATATTCGGCTTTGGACTTGTACGTGCAACTGCATCCGGGCATGCGCTTTGACTGCCTCCAAAATTTAATTTTCAACGTCTATAATATTTATTGCTATATTTTTAATTTATAGAAAAATAATGCGAATTCTTATCTATTAAAAAATTTGTTTTCTTAACTTCGTTAATCAACCCTGAGTACGATCTTCAAATTTATAGAAGGTGACTACTGTGGTAATCATGTTTGCATCTGTGAAAATAATTAAATATTTTGATGCGCTTAAATCGCTTGCAATGTTCTTTATAATCTGGGGAATATATGTAATTTAGTCACCGTTATAGCAGCAAAATTCCAGTTTCTACCTACTGAAATGTTAATCGCGGAAAATGTTTTGGTCACCAATGTAAAATTAGCCTGTTTTTAATTTTTTAACTCCTCCGTTAAGTCAATGCGCTCACCTTTTGTTATTTCATTCGATACGTCGATACCTCAAATTGCCTGCTGTTCTAAACCAACAAGCCTTCATGAGAGATTTTGCAATATTCCCCGTTTCAGGTGGCTGTGGGATGGAGGGCTGTCGATAGAGTTACATAATGATTAGTGAGTAGCTCTTCTAATTGCATCCTCGGCGCACGCCACAAACTATCTAACGGTCTTGGTTCTAATTTCTCTAAACTCTCTTAACGTGTCTGGAATGCTCTTACAGGTAATTTGATAAGACGTGCTGATAACTCGTTCGGAATTTATCAGCAGCAATAAATATGGGCTTATGCGGTTTTAGTTGGAATGATCCATTATGGAACTAAGAAGGAAAACAATATGTTAAACATCACAATTTACAGAAACGTAATACCTAGATTCCTCTTTGACCACCCATCATTCAGACCGTCATTTTAACATGTTGTTTTCTGCGTTTTGTTTGCGAGACGGTATTGCTCTTTTTATGCCAAGGCCTGTTACAGAATTACAAATCATTGTCCTAGAAGAAAGGCAGGATAGAAATCCTTCGATGTTTTTCTAAAATAGCGTATTTAAACCGTTTTGCAACGAACGCGTATATTAATATCTTAATTGTTTATCTGGCGAACGTTTCCAATGACTGGAGACTTAGCTTGGATACGCTGTATATTCGTAGTTTGCTTCAGGTGGCCCGTGGGATGTATGGCGATGTGGCGGGTTGTTTTTATCGGCAAGGGGAGCAGATGAAATAACTGCGAAGAGGAAAAGGATGCGAGAGGTCGGGAAAGGGTTTATCAGATGCGAGAAGTCAGTGGGTGTCTGGGTATGTGGTGGGAAAATCGGCGAAAAGGGTCCCTCGGAAGGATGGGCGGGTGCGATGCAAGGAATGGTTTCTATGATACGCGTTACGGATGATACCTCTTACTTCAAGCTCATTCTTTGCTTCATATTACTCAAGTTTATGGAATGACGCTTAGTGTACGCCAAGGGATATCTTATCAGTTTATTGTTAGAGTGGGTGGGAAGATAGGTTTAGGGTAAAGGTCAAATGTCTCTTATCCTTCAGAATCTTTGGTCAAACTCTTGTTTTCAAAGGTTTTCCGCATTTTTACTCTGAGAATTTTCCTTGAAGGAAGAAATTGTTATAAATGATGAGTAAAAAGATGGATTTTCATCTGTTGACTCGATAATTATCAAATCAGAAGCAAGATAGAAATTAACGCTTATTGAAGACCACTTTTAACAATTCGGAAACTTCCTTATATGTATTCTACGTATGTGTTAGATTTTGAATTTAACGCTTAATAATAAGTGTATTAAACAACCTTCCTGCGAACAAACAACTAGAAATTTAACGATAACTTCAAGGTGAGAGTCATTCGCGCTCTCCCCGATGATGCTTCGGCTCCCCAACTCCGCCAGTGGGATCTTGCTCACATACATCTTCTAAACTCCTTCTCCCCCCCAGGCCACAACCTACGCTATAGTCCATTTCAGCATTTAGTGCGGTGAGGCGTGTCTACAGTTAGACCCGTAGGGTGAGGAGGAGAAAATGTCAGCCGGTAAGAGGTCGTCAATTTTCCTCGCCGCTCAAAATTTCTTGACGAGCGCTGTTGACACGTTTGCTCACACTTTCCAATCGTATTTCGGCGACGGCGGAATGCATGAACGTACTCCATTCGGATCTATCGGAGCAGAGAACTTCACTTGTCCGCATTTACTTTTGAAATGAGCGAAATTGGAAACTTGGCGACATTTCGTCGTAGCCAAAGCGAAATAACCAGAACGAGAGTGGAATAATTCGGGTCCCAGCCGCACGACCAGTCGAAATAGCATTTCACTCCTCCTCGGCCATTCCCCCACCCCCTCCGCATCCTCCAATCCCCGACTTTTCCACACCACCCTTCCATCCCCATGCCTCCACCCAGCCTCACTACCATCAGTTGTCTCTCTCCTATTCTGAGGAAGGGATCACCCCCGAAATCTTCCGTGTTTTATGTGTTTTACGTGTGTCACTTCGACACCCACAGAGCCCGCCAACTTGAAGACATGTAATTGGTGAGTGATCACTGGACTTCCTAATCCCAACAACTTGTTGCCATCCATTTATCCTATTTACTTTTCCTCTTCCGTAAGCATACCTATATGTATATCTATTTATAGACGCTTCTTAGAGAGGATGATATAGTATATGATAAATAGGAGGATACTAATGTTTAGGCACTTGCAGAAGAGCTGGAGATTCGAAAATTTTTATGAAGTTACGACTACATGCAAAATCGACTAGAAAAAACAAAAACCTAAGTTCAACAATGCGGCCGCTAAAAATTCGAAAATGTTCAAACAAATTTTGAAGAAATGTGCTACAAAGCTGAAATTTTTTAATGGTAGAATTTCTAAAAAACGAAATAGGGATTATAGAAATTTTAATTTGTTTGACTTAAAAATTGATAAAGTGTAAAAAAAAGATAAATGTTTAGGTACTACAGGGTGAGCTAGGGAGTTGAAATTTTAAAATTATTTAGAGCTTATTGCAAATACACAAATAAATATTTGAAAATCTCCATGAAGTTGTTATTACGACCGTTAACATTTTTTTAATTTAAACAATTAAATAAATATTTCACTTCTAGATGTGCTATAACTTTAAAATTAGGCAGAAAAGTGTGGCTTTAGTACCCCACTGTGGAAAAAATATAAAATTCTAAAAATTGCAAATTTTAGGGATTGTTTTATTCCATTATTGTTCCATAAGGAAAGAATGAAAATCGGTACAGAGGTGAAATCTTTTGTATTAAAAAATATTTCCAGTGATGAAATATCTCTCTGAAAAATTGATATTATTTCAAAATGAGATGAAATGCTTGCAAAATGCAAGCACCAACTAATTGTATCACTGTATATAGACGCTCCTTACAGAGGGGGATTAACATATAACATAAGAAGGATACTGATGTTTAGGCACTTTCAGATAAGCAGGAGACTCAAAAATTTTATGACGGTAGGATTATGTGCAAAACCGACTAGAAAAAACGAAAATCTTGAAAAAGTTCAACAATGCGGCCGCTAAAAATTAGCAAATGTATAAACAAATTTCTAAGGTATACGTATTTTCGAATGTGCTACAAAGCTGAAATTTTTTAAAAGGAAGAATTTGTAAAATAGCGAAATAGGAATTATAGAAATTTTGATATTTTAATTTGTTTGGCTGTTAAAAATTCTTAAAATTTAAACAAATAGATGTTTAGGTACTACGGGCGAGCTAAGGTGCTGAAGTTTTTAAGTTCATATGCACAAATAAACATTTGACAATCTCCATTAAGTTTTAATTGCGACCGTTAAAAATATTTAAACTTTAAACAATTTGAAAAATATTGTTTCACTTCTAGGTGTGCTATAACTTTAAAATTTGGCAGAAATGTGTGGCATTAGTATCCTACAATGGAAAAAGTAATGTTTTTTACGGAGATATTTAATGCTTGTACAATGCAAGCACCAAACTACTTGTATGTGTGTGTGTGTATATATATATATATATATATATATATATATATATATATATATATATATATATATATATATATATACACAGGGTGTCTACAAATGTTCCGAACTATTACAAGTTGCTATTTATCGGAAAGTATGAAAGATACGAACGTGAATCAAGGAGAATCGTAAAGAGCATCTCAAAAAGTTTTATTTCAGTTTTAATTCAGGTCAGTATGAGCACTACGTGTGGCTCGTACAACATCAAATCGGTATTCTACCTCCCGCCATACTTTGTCAAGAGTCTTCTGTTCAATCTGTGCACAGGCTTCAGTAATCCATCGTTTCAATTCATCCACAGTGTCTGACAGAGGCACAAAGACAACATATTTTACGAACCCCAAAAAAAAATCTAAAGGTCTTAGATCCAGCGATCTTGGTGGCCACTGCATAGGACCTCCTCGCCCAATCCATCGCTGAGGAAAGTGTTCATCCAGGAACAATCTCACCTCGTGATGCCAATGTAGTGGTGGGGCTCCATCCAGTTGGTAAACAACGTTGTACAGATCTTCATCTAGCTTCGTAATTAACCACTGTTGCAGCATGTCGAGGAAAATCGCTCCTGTTACCGTGTTTTCGACGAAGAAAAAAGAGCTGCAAAAACTTTCACTTTCGGACTGTTTCTTTCGTGTTCAAATGCTTCTCGTGGGTTCTCGTTTCCCCACACTCTGAGGTTGTGGTGATTAACATGACCCGACAGATGAAAAGTTGCCTCGTCACTGAACACATGGCGGTCCATGATGGTCTCATCCTCAGCCATGTTGTTTAGGATTTAGCAACAAAATGCAAAACGTAGTCCTTTGTTTTGAGGTCTCAAATGATGCAACATATGTAAATTTTATGCCCACAATTTGAGGAACCTGCGCACCACTTTCCACATAGTTGATCTCGATAAATGCAGTTCTCGACTGTCATGCCGTATGGATTTGCGGGGACTGCGCACAAATGCTTCCCGTATCCGTTTAACATTTTCATCTCTTACCAACAGCTGACTGGAACTTTTCGTCTTACAGAGGCATCCATCATTGACAAATTGCTTATACCACACATAAATCGACGATTTGCTTGGATGATGATTGCCATAAATGAGCACGAAACTGTCCCTGAACTGTAACGAAAGAGTTTGTGTTGTGGTACGTTAACACAGACGCTATTTTCACAGGGTCAATATTACCGCCATCTGGGGAGTGTTACAAAAAGTAACGTGACAGGGAATAAAACATCTTGAGCTGCTCTTCACGATGCTTCTTGTTTCACGTTCGTATCTTTCATACTTTCCGAGAAATAGTAACTTGTAATGATTCGGAACATTTGTAGACATCCTGTATATACATATACGTACATACATACATGCATATGTGTGTGTGAACTTGCAACGAAATCAATTCAGAATGATCGCGCTGTCATGAATCAGCTCTCTAACGCGAGTCTTCATCTGTTAACTCGGAGAAAAGTGATCTCTTGGTCAGCTTTTCTCTCAGCTTTCCTCGTGTTTGCATATTTTCAATACTTCCAAGCATTAATAGGCAAAAAGAGGTGTTGCATATTCTTGAAGGGTTATCTTAACGAGCTATATTCCGCAGTGGAAATTGCGCATAGCTAATATAGGTTTTGGTTGCTTAACGTTGTCTTCTAAAATGCCGTCGATCAGAGCATCATTCGGAGCAACCAAGCATCGTGGATCGTCTTTGTATTTGAAATCTCAAAATTATTCGATAGAAGTTTGCTCAAATCACACTCCTCCCCTCTCTCCCCATCCCGATTCTCTCAGTCATTCATATCTTACCATCGAACGTATACTTGAAGAAGAGAACCATCATACGCGCTAATCCAGCGGTTTCCACGATGGGGGTGGTGAATCTATAGGGATTCGCAAAATATTTTTAGGAGGGCCTTGAGGACTAAATGTTTTAGTTATATTTTTTAATTTTACGTACATTTGTATACAGGGACCGTACAAAGCGTCTGCTACGTGTACCACCGCACTCGACCTTCTGAGGGGCAGCCTTCGGGTCGCTACTAGATGTAGTATTTTAATGTGTGTTTTAAAGCTAAATATTGATAAATAAACTGCATCAGGCGTATGTGGGGTAGTGTATAAACCGAACAAGCGCTTATCGAGGACTATCTGTATTTCTTTAGAATAGAAGTAGAGGCAGTCAAATTTTCTTTCGCGCGCCCCCGTAAAAACCTTAGGACCGGCTCTCTATGAATATATTCGAATTTGCATTAATTTTTGCGCGCATCAAATAAATATTCAAAATATACTGAAATTGATATAATATTTTATATGTATTGGTGGATGAATTATGGTGGTCCAGATAAGGTTGGCTCCCATAAAAGCGGGGCGCAGATGCATCAAGTATGGGAACCGCTGCTCTAATACTTTTAAAGAGAAATTACGATAGTAAACAAAGCGTAACATCATTAATAGAAAGTCTGAAATGGATATCGTTAGAGAAACGTAGGCTGCAGGCTAGATTTAAACTGCTGGAAAAATTTATGTCCGAGGGACTAGCGAATGATTTAGTAGGCCTTATCAGAAGCACGACGTATCTTGGAAGGCAGGACAGCGAGGATCAGATTCGAGAGATCGACTGTAGAACGGAGCGATATAGAGGATCGTATTTCCTTAGGACGATAAGAGAACATAATAGGAAAAGATAACGTAGAAAAATTAGGGAACTTTGGTGCACTGCGCCCCCTGCCATCCACCAAAAAGGTGACCTGCAGGGTATCATGTAGATGTAGATGAAAGGCTTGAAAAAAACACCTCCTTCGACCTCTCTGCACTACTTAGAACAGTCGGCAGAGGAAGACACCGTCTCCACCCGGTACTCTGGAGTTGTAGCAAATAATCCCAAAATTTTATGCAAATTATGTCCATGCCAATAAATTATACTTATATTATTCTTCTATATAAGCCATTATTTTCCTAATTTCTATTAAAATTTAAAGAGTTATGACTGATCGATGAATGCTCTGCAATAATTACATGTTCCCATTGCGGGCAGCATTTTTCAATAAGTAAGCAACCTACAATGGAGAGATGTAAAAACTCACATTGTTTGCAGAATCGCTAATTTCTTTATAATCTATAAATTAGGAATTTCATCCAGGTCGACTCGTTAATGTCATTAAACCAATCAATAGGTACGTGTGCGGCTTCCTTCCTGTCGAGGTCGCTGTCATATCGTTCCCCCCGTTGCGCAAAAGACTATTATCAGGCACGCCATCGATTGAGTGAATATGATAGATATGGGAGTGAGTTTCCGGCCAAGGGAAAACGAAATCCTTTAGGGAAGAAGTATTGTCAGGAATACAAAAAAGGGCATTGGGATGGGGAAGATAGAGGCAGGAATGACTAATAGGATGTAATTAACGTGCCAAAAATCTAAATTTTGGTTTTGTAGCTCCGTCCGCGTAATATATTTATTGGAAAAATGCTTCTCTACCAGTGGTGCCAAAACTGCGGTCCGCGGGCTACATTCGGACTGGTAAATGTTTTTGTACGGTCCACCATATGCTTAACAGTTAAAGAACAAAATGTACCATGAAATTAAAATACGAAATTAAAAAACAATACATTTCGTTTTTATCTGTCTATTCTCATAGTAAACGAATAAATTTCAAACAAATCAGGCAACTTAGACTCTCAACCAAGCCCTTAAGCTTCCTTAAATTGTGGCCCGCGGTGAGTGTGGAAGTGGGCTATGTATCCCTAGGGCCGAAAGGTTTGAACACCGCCGGTCTATGATTATCGCATTAATTGGAATTTGTTCCGCATAGATATAAGCGTAAAAAGACTACAGGTTCTTCTACTGTTGATGCACATCCTCTCAAAAAAAACTTCGCAATAAATGCAAATTTTTAACATAGACGCCATTACGCATGCATCAAAAGTGTTCAACAAACGCCGTTGTATAATATCCTCACTTGGAATCCCTACATAGTTCATTATATTCATATTATAATTAAAAATAACATTTTTCATCAAATTTTCAGCGTTACAGTAAAGATTCATCAGGTGCAAAGTGTGGCAGGTGTTCCCTTTGTTCGCCTTCCCTAAATAAAGTCGTTTGTCTGTCTGTCACAGGATCCTAGTGTTGTGCGTTCGAGGAATTCTAAAACGCGAGTCCGATCAGATTAGGGGGAAGTTTATTTCGTGCGAGACGTCGGCTTTAACGGCGCACTTGAGAATGCATTGTTACACGTCGTAAGAAACAGAGCTGTGCGCTCAAACGTTTCCTCGGGAAAATGTTAAGAAAAGCTCCGAGGACACCTTGCGTAGACCTTTCATCCGGGATTTTATATCGCTCTCTCTCTCTCTCTCTCTCTCGCCCAATGGGCCCAACGCATTCTAGTTTCCGAGTGCGGAAAAATTAGTCTGTTCGTTAAAAAGGAAATCATTCGAGGTTTCGGGAAAAATATGGGTAATTATGCCGGCAGTAGAATGAAATGGTAAAAACATAAGCAACGATGGAAACGTTTTCTAAGCTGCGTTTGAACTCGGGGAAAATACATGCATCGCTCATCGCTAAAATTGATACGAGAGAAGCGCCTCATTGTGACGTCGCCAATTCTCACTCGGACGTTTACCGGAGCCGTTTTTAAACAAATATCCCCTTTGAAGTTCACGGTGTGCTCTCGTGTGTGCGCATAAAGAAATTCTCCCTCTCACATACTCGGTTGAATTACGGTGACGTCGTCGACTCGGTCGAATCAATTCACGAAGAAGATCTTCCCGAAGCGACGGTTAATTCCTTTTAATGAGGTCCTACGTCTCGCGCGAAATATAACTCGCGCTTTTTAAGCAACGAATCGCTTTCCAATTTCGGTATCAGTTCGGTTTCATATATACAGTGGAACTTCCGTAAGTCGAACTTCAATGGAAGCAAAAAAATATTCGACTTATAGATAACTGGACTTATGGAAATACGTTATTCCCATAGAGATTTTTCCCGGTAAAATTAATTCACTTCGAGTTATGGAAAATTCGAGTTATAGACGTTCGAGTATTAAAGTTCCACGTATCTCCGTCGAAAAGGTGTCTATTCTGTATGACAGATCTGGGACGCTGGATTATGCGATATAGCAGGAATGGAGGTTGGGGCGGAATGGAGAAGGGGCAGAGAGAATGTAGAAAGGGTGTGAAATTTGTTGCGATAGGTTGTGGTGCGTTCGAGGGTGCTGTTCTAGCATAAGGGAGAGCTTTCTGGATGAATGAGAGATGCTAAGTTCCTTAAGACTTTTTGTAGTCGGAGTACGTGATGAGCTATGCGGAGTGGTTTCGAAGTGGGTGCTAAGCGGGTGGAGGGGATATCAAGGACGCGAGTTCGCCCCATCCGTAGGATGTATTCGTTTATGAAGGAAAAGGTTGAGGATTATTCATTTTGAGGATTATTCATTTAGTTTCTAGTCGTCTCCTCGCTATTTCCTTAAGTTTTTCCTATCTCCGGATTACCTCCCCCGTTCCTTTTCTCCCCTACTGCTTCACTTCCCCCCTCCCCCTCTCACTCTTTCCGCACGTTCCCATGCCTATCCCTCCCAGCATGTCCCCTCCAACTCCTGCCCCTCCAACTCCTGCCCCCTTCAACTCCTGCCCCCTCCAACTCCTGCCCCCGCCCATTCCTGCCCCCTGCCTCTCCCGTTCCTTTTCCCCTTTCCCTTTCCTCCTCATTCCCGTCCCACTCTTAAATTGTATGCTCCAGTGACTCATTCTCCCTCCAAGTACTTGCCCCAGCCGTCGCGGTAGCCTAGTAGCTCGCTTCCATTTCGGTCGATAATTTTTAACCCTAGATTACTAACCTTTAACAAACGGGATTACTAACCATTCGTCTAACAGACTATCGCATACTAATATTTTTTAATAAAAGAAAAAAGAGGTATACTTAAATGTTTTAAATACTTTACAATACTTCAACAACCTCTGGTACATTTAAACATACAATGCTGTATTAAATTTTATCACACCATTCCAAACACGTTTCCAATATGTTCTCCACAAATAACGCGTGAACATGCACTGCAGAGTAATCTTGCAATTCTCCTCTTTTAAGGACAAAATGCACATATCGAACGTTTGCTCGGTTTATCCTTACTCTGGCTCTCCCGAGGCAGCTCTATTTGCAGAACATTAGCGATCATCGACTTAGTACGACTTAATTTCAGGACCACCAAGTAACGTTAAGGCTAACCATTCGTCTCTGAAGCGACCTCAGTTGCATAGCACAAAATCAAAGCAAATAATCCCTTATGTAAACAGTCACACTAGAAGAACACAAGCTAAAATGAGGCTACAAAAAAGCCAAACCTAGAACTCAAAAATATGGAGTACGGGGTGCATGTTTGTTTTGGCCGTCGTCTGCTAGACGAATGGTTAGTAATCCAGGGTTAAATAGCCTAGTAAAAACGTATGGATGAGTTGCATAAAAATGTCATTCGGTAATTATTTCGGCAGCATCGGGTATTTTCTTCATTAAGTGGTTATTTTTAGTATCACTTTTGTTTTACTTAAAGGCATTTGCATTTACGTTTGTACCCAGCAAATCGCCTTGGGGTGGGTTGGGATAGAAAGCACCAAAGTTACTCTATCAGCCGCGGTTCATGAGAAATCTTCTGCTTGTTTCCCCGGCTTGTATTTGGTTAAAAATAATAATATTAAACATTTAGCTTTGATCTCGTTAGATTTCTTAACGTTTTTGGACATTTGCTGCGCTTTGAACAACGCGAATTTTTAGATTGAACGAAAATTTGATTGATGGGGACAAAGCTGTGCCGTGGGTATGTGCCGCCCCAAACTAATTTTTTAATATATTGCAGTTCGAGAAAAAAGTAGATGTAAACTCGTAACAATTATATTAACATATTTATTAGTTATTAACATATATTACTAACATTTTAATATATTTTTAACAATGCTGCGTAAAAAAGTTTAAATGTTATCATATACAACAAATAATTACATGGTATTTTGGTTACATGATTAGGTACAGTTTATCAAAAACGTTATTTTAATAAACATTTACTTTGCGAGCTTTAAGATTGAAAAAGCGTTTTACGACATCATCTATATCTAAATTTTCGCAAAGCTCATGTTCTATTGAAATAACAAAAAGATGAAAGCCTATTCATCATCATCATGGATGATCATAAATAATTTTTTATTTAGGGAATGACCTTTATCCAGACGCAACGGTAACAGGAAGGGTTAATAATATACGCAGGGATTGTGCCATTTGTTTTGTGTTTAAGACAAGATTTTCATCTGAAAACAGTTCAAACAAAGCATCGTTAAGTTCTGGTTAATTGAATCTTAATGGTTTTATAGCTTCAATCCCGCAATGGTTATGGGCCTGGCGGTAGGAATACGTGCAATTTAGAGGAAATAGTGTAATAAAAGAGTAACTTATAAGAAGTTTCCATTTTCGGCCATACTATTTTAAACAACCAGAATACCCCTTATACAAGGATTTCACATAATATTGGGACATTACTCCTATTTGCTGTCATTCATAAGACAACGCAATTTATCGGAAGGCTGCCTTCTTCATCTTGCGTCTCAAAACACATAAAAATACGGTCATAAACACTCCCAACCAGTGGCGTAACGCACTCGCAACCCCCTTGTGACGGAGGACAGCCCTCCTACGTGTTTTACCATGGCTGGGCCCTAGAACGATACTGCTCCCAACCAACTGCAATATGCCACATGGATGCGCGAGAAAAAGAGGAACGAAAAAAGTAACGGTCTTCGGTTTAGGTTCGGCTTGCTCCAATCCGATAAAAAAAGAAAGCAATAAATGTAGGTGGTTTGTGCACCCGCCTTCAACTTTTGAAGGTTGCTGCTCACTGCCGCCCGTGTGCAATGAACACATTGCACGCATGGTAAGCACGGCCCTGGATGTGGATTTAGGTCTGAGAAGATAGCTATTTCCAAACATTTCCAGTCATTATTTAAAAATTCATATTCAAATACGCAAAAAGCCGTCTCAAGTAGGGTTTTTTATCCCGCGTATTTTCTTAAGCATTCGTCGAATCTCTATTTCAGCTCCTTCATGCAAACTAAAAAACTGGAAAATAATTTGCAGTTGAAACTCTATATTGAATCATTGGCAGAAACATAGCTAATGAGCTTTAGCTGAGGCAGTTTAGGGATTAAATGAAACCCACTTATATCGGAAGCCGTTCTCACGATATAAATCACGCGGATTCGAATGTAGGACAGCGATATGTAAGTTCTATTTTCGTATAACATTCATGGAACATAATAAGAAAGACAAGTGTACAATTGAAACAGGAAAAATTTCATTGAATAGCACCCCCTGCCACAAACCTTTTTGGTGACTCCCTTGGTAATATATACGTAGATATCTGAATTCGAAAATAGTACATTTTTTGCACATTTTCACGGGGAATGCACATTAGCTTAAATTTCCTTTGTCATTAGCGCCCGAATCGTCAACTTTCGAAGGTCACGGTTGATTTCAAGGAACTAAATACATGCGGGCACTTCTAGACGTCGGGTATGGATTACCATAGCTGCTGGAGGAACGATGAATAGCGTTCTCCCGTAAATATTTTCAATCTCCTCATTTCGGCTGTAGCCACGGATCATTGTACTGAGGAGGGGGAGGGGAGGTTTAGCATTTCGCGGCGACGATCCTCCTTTCAGCCTTGTCGCGTCGCTAATAAGAAAAGATACGGCACGCGAAGTTATGCGGAATGTTTGAATATTCTTCTATATATAGAGGTGTAAATTACCCTGTTTTGTTTTCGAGTCAATTAAAAAAACCCCTTCGAAAGTTCCGTTTTGAATGAAAAGATGTTTCCAACCGCAAAAACCTAGACATCGCGTCTCTCTGTATTTACAGAAATCGAAATTCGGTTCGCGAGGCAAATTTCTCTTTAGCGGACTTCCCGGGAAACACGCCGTTGTCGGCATTTTTGTCCGTTCTGCCGTTTGTTTTTGTTAATATTTTTTTCCGATGTAAATTTCTCGGCATTTTACTGGTTCCCAATTATCTAATTTCCCGTCGTTTTATGTTTGCCTTTGCCGGCTAATTTCTTTCAAATTCTGAACATTCTAGCGTTTATACGGAGGAAAATAAACAAAAACTCCTTCGCCGTAAATTTTTTACGGTGAAGGAGTATCTGTTTACCTTTGTATAGTTTCACCGTGTCTCACAACCCTTCCTTTTCATTATACGAAGGAGTTGATTCGATTTTTCTTTAGGAAAGTTCCAAAAGAGTTTTTCACTCTCGTGGAATATTCAAATTACATTTCCACATGTGAGAGGAGGAAAACTCGACCGTTTTTTCACGACATTTCCAGGATATTATTTCACGAAGCGCTCGATATCCTAATTTTGCACTTTTTACGTCGCCTTACCGGACCTTTTCGAAGATTTCGCAAAATCATCGAGGAACGAACGTTTTCATTCGAGGCCCTCGGAAACGCTTCCAGATGTCGACACGCGTGCTTGGCGATGGAGGCACTCACGCACGCCGGCCGGCCATAAAAAAAAACTTTCGTAAAAGACTTTTAAACTTTCCCATGAACTCCTTTCCCCCCTCTCCCGCAGCCATTCTTCGACTTCTTTTTTTCCTCACTTCTCCCAACAGCACACCTTGCCATAGCTTCGTTCTTTGTTGAGAGCGGCGAGAGCCAGCTGAGCGAGCTCGTGAGTTGGCAATACGGCAAAGCAACCAGCCAGCCGCACGGTTAGCCGACGTCGCCTCCTCTCTTGCCTTTCCTCTCTTGCCGTTCCTCTCTTACCGTCCCTCTCTCTGCCCATTCTCCCCCAACTCCTCCCTCCCGGAAAACAACTTGCCCTCAACTCCCCTCTCCATCCTCCTCCTTTCCTCTCTCCACTCCACTTCCCTCACTATCCCCTACTCTCCCGCTTCCACACATGCCGCTCTCCCCCTTTCTCTCGGCCCTCCCTAACCCTCCCTCCCCTCGCTTCTCCCCCCCTCGCCACCCCCCCACCGGCTGAACGGGTGGAAGGCTTGGCTGTCTGCGACCAACCGCTTCGGGTACGAGGCAGTACGTTCCCGATCCCAGAGAGGAGAAGAGAGGAGATAATTCCGCATGGTTAGCGTGCATATGACGCGGCGCGAGTGAGGCTGGTGCCGTGCAGGGCGGTTGTGACATAATACCCATGTGTTTTTGTGGCATAAAGTGTGTGATGGAGTACTTGCGAGGACCGAAAGAATAAGTAGCGTCGTTCGCGATCGAAATGGAAGAAGGCTTGGCTTGGGGGTGGGGAGGCGGTGGAGGCATGGACTGGGGCCTGGGAGGTCTCAGAGGAAGCAGGAGCCACAACAGCACCCACTCTCTGCTCGAGGCTCTTCATTTGCCTCGGCATTACCTGATGACTTCTCATTGGGGAAGCAGGAGATTCTCCGATTCTGATAATGGTCATCTCGGGAGATACAGAGTTCGATCAGGTAAACAACGTCGAAGAAACCTCTTGTTATCTTATTGGATGTTGTGATGCTCGACTCACTCATATTCACATATTTTATTCACACATTCCTACTTGAACGGTTTTCGTTGCGCTATATAACTCAATGATATTTATTTTTCTTGAAATCTCGTCTTATCAGAGAAATAGAACGCGACATACAGTTCTGTGTAAATACATGCGGGAACGGTGATGTCGAATTTCGTATAGAATTATCGAGTTCCTTACGATCCTCGACTGTTTAGGAGGCGTGGGAAGGGTGGTCCATAAGCTTTAGGACAGCACAGCTGGCCTAAGTTCGACCTGGCGGTAGCTTAGTCACGCCGGCATCTCTTATATCTTTCTTACGTGCAAACCCTCACGTCTAGAGGGCGCCTGCCTCGCTTTCGATGCATACGTTCACTTTTCACCTCCGCTTGTAAGTTCACGATTCGGCCGTCGCAAGTCAATCGAGGATGTGGAAAAATGCTCGACTCGAAAAGGAAATTGTTGAGATAGCCATGTGGCTGAAGTTTTGTTGATTTGATATTTCGCACCAATAGTCATGGAAACGGTTTCAGATAAAAATCAACCATCATCAGTGGTGACTTGGCGATCGAATATTCTTTTTAATGAGTCCACTGCAGGCGAATCGCCACTGATGACGGCTGCTTTGCGTTCTACATGCGCGTCTGATTTTTCACGACGCTTATATGGCGTATGTATTTATCAATATTGCGCGTTAGTCATAGAAGACGGATGCTGCAGCGCTTAAGTCAACTGAGTGATAGAGTTGAAGTTCAGTTACCTCGCCTTTTGCATGCTATTTCCCGCCATTACTGTTCGATGTTACGAAGCAGATCCCAAGGTCCATTTTTAGCAATTTTTCAAACGCATATATGCGACTCCAACACGGCTTAAAGAACTTCATTTGTCTTGTAAAATAGTGAATCAAAATGATTGTACAAGATGTGGTATAATTTATCTATTTTCAATAATGAAGGAATAATGATGGGAATTAGGTAGGAAGAAGAAGGGTATGTTAGATGAATTAAACGAAGGAATTGGGTAAGAGAACTTTAAGAGAAAGGCTTTAGATGGCACAGATTGTGTTAGGTGAGCCTAATAACCACCCGAAGGTGGAATTACAATGCATGTATGTCTTTGAAATATGTTTTTGTTTCGTCTCTAATTCTCCTCACGTATGCGTTAAAAAAATAATCTCATTCGCGGATCAGCCGAACGGCCGGCATTGGTATTTTATCTCATAACACGTGAAGGTTCTGCCGACTGACTGGGTGATCTGTTATTTGTATATTTTTATGATGAAGACTCGCAACGTAATTATCCGTGAGTAGGACGTGAGCAATAAAATCACATGTGTTTAAAACCGAACGGTTTGAAATGGTGGTGCGTGGCTCGGTGGAGTGGTTCTATTCGAGTGCTATAGCCTGAGAGGGACGTCGCCATTAACCGTTTTTATTATTTGTTTCGTAAGAATCCGCTATAACGTTAGATCGATCGCTAATGCAATATACATTGTGGATGTCTGCTTCGTCTGTAACTACGTCGAAATTGTGGGACGCGAATTCACGAGACTGTCAAAGACGGCAAATATGTTATCGTTTAACGGAAAAGTTAAGATAAGAGCCCTTATCGCTTCCCTCCTTTGTTGCGGAAGGCGTCGCATTTACTCAAATATGGTATTTTCCTCTATATCAACCGGATGCGGGTTCTTATATTCGTGCTAAGACTTCCAATTCCCCGTATATCATTCAGGCGAGTTCCATTTACGTCGTTCGATTGGGGGTACCTACTCGCTGGAACGTTTTTTTTGTGCATACTCTCCGCGACTGTTAAAATCCATGTGTCCTCGGATACAAGGTTATGCGCCCAAATTCTTAGGCACTACTCCAACTTAGTTCGGCTTTTGTTTTTGTTCGAGAGGGCGGTGTGCGATTGTTTACTCCCAGATAGCATAGGAGGAAGTGCTTACGTTTTGGCCATGAAGTCGCACGGAATATACAATCATTTTTATAAATAAATCTAAAAACGTGCAAATTCCGTGTTAATTTTTCTAGCGCGAAAGATGATTCGCACGAGGAATAAATAATGGGTAATTCACGAATGATGGAGTGTCTTGAGCCGGAGGTCTCAAACACGTGGCACACAGTTGAGAGACTGTGGACCTCATGGTTTTGATTCAACTCTAATTAGATGGGAGAGAGGATCACGGAGGCATGAAGGGATACGAAACTACATTTAAGAATTCTGTAATAGTTTAGTCATAATTGAAATATAAACCATTTTGAGCCGTGTGCTTAAGTTTCAACGAAATATTAATGCTCATGATTATGATAAGCGCCTCGCCATATATTTCGATATTTTGTATTTGGCCTCCATGCATTTTGAGTTTGAGAGTTTTAAAGCCTACTTTAAGCAAATCTTATCGCTTTGAATCCTCCGAATAAACCGGACACGAATTTTCGCTAGATAGTAGCGAGAAGAAGTTGGTAAAAAGCGTATGAATTATACAAGAAAAACGGCTTTCAGCAATTATATATGTTACGATAAAGATAATGGCAATAATGACGAACCCAAACTACTATGCCCTCGGCAGAATTCGAACCAGAGACCCTTCGACGCAACCTAACCATTTACCGAGCCTGTGCCATAATAATAATTAACTAATTGGATGCGAAGTGTGTATAATTTGACCGCCGGTCCGATAATGATGCATATTGTATAACGATTTCCGGTCGCACACCGTTGCGGAAGATGAGGGTTTTCCCTCGCATGAATTTTCTTGGGTTTCTCCAGTAATAACAGAACTCGTTTCAGTTTTAATTGGTTCGAATGGAGAGGCTCGCCGGTTAACCGTCGCGGCGTACCTTCACTTTGTTCGCCACGTTATTTTTTTTCTCGCGGCATACGTTCTCATCTACATGATGATGATGATTTGTTGCGATGCGGAGAGAAAAATACTCAGGTCGATGTCATATTCATTGACTTCAGAAAGGAGTTTGATAAAGTATCTCATATGAAATTAATTGCGAAGTTAAAACAATATGGTATCAATCCGAAAGTTGTCAGTTGGGTGAGAGATTTCCTCTAGAATAGAGAAGAGATAGTTGTCATCGATGGGAAATACTCGTCCCCCGTTCAAGTTGCGTCGGGTGTTCCTCAGGGAAGTGTATTTGGCCCTCTATTTTTTCTTAATCTATGTGAATGATATCTGCTCGGTAGTACGTAGTAAAATTAGACATTTTGCCGATGATACCGTTCTATATAAAGAAATAAAGAACCAGGAGGGCCATCAGTCGCTGCGTGAAGACTTAAGAGCCATTTCAACGTGGTGCAAAGAATGGCAAATTGAAATTAATTACACTAAATGTGCCGCAGTTACGTTCTGGAAAAGTAAGAACATAGAAGTAGGCTTCGAGTATAAAATAGATGGAATAAATATTCAAGCAGCCGAGTATGTAAAATATTTAGGAGTAACCATTTCTCGAGATCTTTCATGGGACATGTACATTCGTCGAGTTATAGGTGCGGCCAACAAAAAACTAGCTTTCATAGGTAGGATAGTACGGAACACTACAGAAAAAGTACGCGAAACATGTTACTTATCACTGGTTAGACCACAAGTGAAATACGCCTCATGAATATGTGATCCGTACGAGAAGGGACATATAATTCAATCAGAAAGAGTGCAGCGCAGAGCAGCCAGATTCGTAAAACAATAGTACGAACATAAGGAAAGCGTCACCTCATTATTGAGGGATTTGAACTGGGTACCACTGGAGGATCATAGATTACACTCAAGTTTGCGGTTTCTGGAGAAATATAGATCGGAATGTCTAACAGAGGAGGTTGTAGGAATAATTGAAGCCCCAACGTATATATGTAGAAACGACCGTGACGATAAGATACGTGAGATCGATTGCAGGACGAAGTGTTATCTAGGCTCGTTCTTTCCGAGGACGATTCGAGATCACAATAGAAAATTTCAACCTGCGATAGGCAATCTTTAGGTAGGTTATGGTGCATTGCACTCTCTGCTACCCACCAATTAGGTGAATTGCAGGGTAACATGTAGATTAACATGATACCCTGCAAGCCACCTTTTTGGTGGATGGCAGGGGGTGCAGTGCACCAAGGGTCCATAGTTTTCCTACGTTATCTTTTCCTATTATCTTTTCTTATCGTCCTAGGGAAAAGGGTCCTCTATATCGCTCCGTTCTACAGTCGATCTCGCGAATCTTATCCTCACTGCCCTGCCTTCCGAGATACGTCGGGCTTCTGATAAGTCCTACTACCTCATTCGCTAGTCCCTCCGACATAAATTTTTCCAGTAGTTTAAATCTAGCCTGCTGCCCACGTTCCTCTAACGATGTCCATTTCAGATTTTCTATTAATAATGTTACACCTTGTTTACTATCGTAATTCCTCTTTACAAATCTAGCTGCCCTGCGCTGAACCGTTTCTATCTCGCTAGTGAGTCCCTTTTCGTAGGGATCCCACACAGCTGACGCATATTATATTTCTCGCGGTACTATCAAGATGGGTGGGTGGGTATAGGGGCGGAGGGAGGGTTTCGCAACCCATTTGGAAGCGAACAGTATACATTTACAACAGGTGGGCATCTCCTGACTTGTCTACCGCCAGTCTTACAGGCTTGCGAATCTGATGTCCCAGTGACCCCTTCCTTACTTGGTGGGAATTATGTTTTTATTCTCACATTCGCGTTAAGGCGATTCGTAACGTTCTAGATCCGAACGGGGTGGACTTCTTTTCTCACCGGTTTATGGATTCGAAGAAAAAATAACGTCATTGGAGCAAACGGAATCGATAGCGACCTTACATAACGCCGTTGAGAGAAGTCTCTCGCCGTCCAATTTGTCGTGTCCTTTCCTTCGATAATTGATCCGTCGTGCCTTCTTTGAAAAAAAAGAGAGAGGGCGAGCAAAAAGTCTTTCCCAATTTATTGGGGCATTTTGTAGCTTTTGGCACTAATTGGGAGAAGGCCCAATTAAGGACTTTTTCCGAAGAACCATAAGTTACGTCGTGTACGCCGACATGTCGTGCATGATGATTTTCCTACGATACTCTCTGCAAAGTTCGATACAAACGAAGTATGAGATATTTCACAATATTTTGCTGTCAAAAAAGTTGGACAATTGCGAATTAATTGCCCACATATGCGATTTCGAGTCTCGCGAAGCACCGGTTTATACGCGGTTGAAATTCCGCAACGATGTATTGCCATCATGTTGGGATTTTCACGTGCCAATGAGCTTTTAGAATCTCCAGAGGAGGAAGTGATTATATATCTCACCAACAGAGAAATATTTGCTGCTTGTGGCTTTAGAGCTCAGGTTTGGAGGAGTCGTTCTTAAATCCCGCATTAACTTTTATTGGCCTCTTCGCAGTCATTTCATTCCAAAATTTACGATCCCACGGTAAAGAACGCTCTGTTTAGAATCTCCTGTCGGTGAACTACTGCTGATGAAGGCTGATTTGTAGCCGAAATGCGCATCTGATTTTTCAAGCATTGTGAAGGGTATCTACTGGAGAAACTGTTTTTCAATGATTGGGTCATCTACTATAACCATGAAAAGATTCGGCAAATTTGCAGCACAAATGCTAACGTTGTTTACTGAACCGTTTCGGGGCTATTATAATTTTCTAATTAACGTATTTGCGCTACTATGTTAAAGTATCATTGGGTTATTTTTTGAGGATAGCTATAGTGCATTGCATTATGTTCCGTACGTCCTCTTCCATTGCGGTGACTTGGGAAGTTTTTGCCAATATGACTCTCCGGCTCTGTGGGACGGTATGCGATTAAAAAACGTTTGCCAATTTCTCGTCTACACTCGAACGAGAATTCAAAAGAAGCTGTCACGGGAATAATATCATTTTTGTGCTCCCGCTTCTGAGAAGAATAGCGGCCGTTCCCTAGCGGTATAACCTTTCAATTTCCCGGTCAGCATATTGCTGCGCACGATGCGTGTCGAAATGTTTATTTGTTGTCATTTTTATCGGCATGCCGACAAAAAGGTGATTCTCTGTTGGCGGAACTTGGTAGCGGGAAGAAATGTGTTGAATTATTATCTCGGTGTTTGGGCAAGGAATGACTTATTTTACACTAGTGAACTTATTTCATTAATTGTTATCTTATTTATTTCCATGATTTAGCTTTGTTTTATGAAGAATTTTTTTGTCAAATATTCCGCGAGTTTTTCTCGGATTATTTTTCGCATCTTTATCTTATTTATTTGCATCGTGACGCGATTTTCTCCGACGCATTTCCTCGTTTGACATTGAAAAATCTCGATTGTTGACCTATAGAAAAGGATTTTTCGCCTATGCAATGATGGATAGTAAAAAAATCTGTTTGACGGCTTACGTTAGTTTGGCGTGGCGAAATTATGTGGCGCAGTGCGTTATTTATGATTCAAGTCTAGCGTGTCGCAACCCCCGTTATGCATCTACACCCAAGAATTTCGAAATCCGGACCTTCTTGGCAGCCACCACGAGATTCACACAATTGGAGCAATTGTGGGCGGTTTTTAAACGCGAGAATCCCGGTTGAAGTCGTATTTATAAGTGAGCAGGCAACATGGTGTTGGACATATGGCGGGGTTGTTGCCGGGTATTATCAAGATGTGAAGAAGTGAAAGCAGTTTTGCAGTCAGGTCATCCTTGTAAGCCAAGTGATTCCATAGATACCATTTGAGGGAAAATAGATTTTCGATTTCGAGTGCTTTTTTTAGAGGGGTGAAAAAAATGAGTTCAGATACTAATCCAGCGCCGCTGTAATAAATCTTTGTGGCGAAATGCGTCACCGATGTAACTTCTTTGTCTGTTGCCCCAGTCTGTCCTATGTAGGACTGCGGAGTAATGTGGAAAGCTGGTGATGCATCGATGGTGAAACTGAGGTTTTATTTCTGGTAAAAGGTGTGGAGGACGCGGCGGAGATAGAGGCTGTAATGATAAAGGTGTTGACGCAGACGAATCTCAAGAAAAACTTTGCGTTTGCTATAAAGATAAAATTTTTGCCGTGGCAGCATTAGATTCACAGTTTACATAACTTGGGGTGTATATTGTATATGCTATATGCTATGTGTGACTATCAGAAAGAGGAAGGCTAACTGGGTTGGACATTACCTGAGGAGAGAGAGTATGATTAAAGACGTGTTAGAAGGAAAACTAGATGGGAAAAGGGAAAGAGGTAGGAAAAGGTTTCAGCTGATAGACGATTTGAAAGGGAAAGAGAGTTATCAAGATATAAAGAGGACAGCGGAAAATAGGAGTATATGGAGAACCAGGTTTAACCATGAATAATCACGGACCTGTCTACGGACAGACTACCTATGATGATGTGTGTTGGTCACGTCACCTTAACCCTTCCTTTACCAATGGGGGTCCAATTTGGAACCCACACATATATTTTGCTCATCATTTGCCTAATTTGCGTTTAACTCAGCTCTTGTATTTTGTATTCGTCGAAAACTTATTTAAAAGCGTTCCTGTGATCGTGGATTTCTTTATTTTCGTTTCAGATTAGTAGAAAAAATGAAAAAGCGATGGAGTTCCAAAATGTACCCCAGCATTACATTGCACAAAATTGATAAAAATAACATGCAAAGAATGTAATGATGATTAGTTTTCATATTTAACATGTTCAATATTTTTCCCCGCATATTTGTAATGGAATTTTCAGCTGAATTTCAATCAAAATGTATTGTTCAAAATTGATTTGTTAATTAAAATAAAAATAACGAACATCATACACTGTTTTTATGCTTGAAAACTCATTTTAGGTCTACTAAAGGTTCAATTTCATCTAACAAATAAAAAGAACATTAATTCCCATGGGGTACATTTTGTACCTCTATTGGTAGAAAACGGGTGAAAAAAGTTTGGTAATACAAGGGTTAAACACGCCGTTGAGGAAGGCAACGAGAGTGCACCTCAAACACCGTGCTAGACTTTATAAAAAGAGATTCTTAAAAGATATTTTTGATAATTTCACTGATAAGCGTGCCACTCGAGAATCTGTATTTTTTTTACAGTAAATCTCGTCAAGTTTTGATTGAGTTTTAATGTTTCGTAAGAGGTTTCAATTTTTGCGGTTAATTAGTTTCACCGAGCGTATAATCGGTTGATGAGTAACCCCTCATCAAAACTACGGGTTTTTTTCCCCGCGTTTGCTAAACAAGTACCAACCCATTGATCAATGAAATTTTAATTTTCAAAACGCAATAAATTTAGGTAATTACTCTATCCATTTAATCTGTTATTATAAAATGCCGTGGCTGTCGATTACAGACAATTTAATTTCGGAGGTAATTGAATCCTGTGCGAATCATGAAATTGAGCGCTTCATTTTTTGGGTGTTCAGTTGTTAGACTAATATTCGTAATGTTCATAAATAGTACTCTAGTAACCTTCCTTAAATTAAAATATGGCTTATATATATATATATATATATATATATATATATATATATATATATATATATATATATATATATATATATATAGCTTGCGTGTGTTTTTGTGTTCGTGTGTTTTACGTGTCTCTTCGACGCCCCCAGCAGCCTGCCAGCTTGGTCCTCAACTTGGTGAGTGTCCGCTGGGCTTCCCTCAACACCTTGTTGCCACCCTCATCACTACCTTTTCTTTCCCTTTAGTTTATATATATATATATATATATATATATATATATATATATATGTGTGTGTGTGTGTGTGTGTAAAATACATTTGCGTTATTTTTTATAATGTTTTTGCTCTACAGAAATCGGTTTTTCACCCTTAAATTGGTGCCAAACGTAAAGCCACTATAAAGGCTAGTTCACGCTGGAGGGCCGGTCGGAGTACGTTCGCGGATGGGACATTTAGACCAAATATAAAAGACCTATTTTCAACGGGGATTCTATGGAGAAGGCCCAAGTGCGTTCACACTTGTATGGTAGGACGCGGTCCGGCCTCGGCACGAATCCCTTGGGTCGCTCGAGGAGGCTACTTTTGCCCCAAGCCCCTACGAGTCCTAGCCTCTTCGGTTACTATCGGCAATCCTCGGTGACAGCCGAAGTGAGCTTTGAATCTTTCTGTTCGTTATAGTGGCATCCATAAACTACGTCACGCTGTAGTTGGGGGCAGGAATGCGACCGTGCCGCGACCGAGGTCTCCCCAAAAAGAATCCTTGCTCGGTCCGCGTCCCGCTACGACCGTCCCTCTAGTGTGTACCAGTCTTAAACCTCGGTTCAGAAGCCTTATCTTTGCTAGATTAAAGCTAGATGGCAAACCCTACCAACGCTTCGAAAGATTATATTTTCTTGTGTGTGATGCAATGGCTCGTAATCTATATTTGTTGTATAAGGTGAATGGTGGAAATTTTTTATTCTAATTGGATTCGTGTCATCTACCGCGGTCTTTGCTTCCGGATCGCGACACTAATTAAAAGCGTTGGAAACAGTGATTTATGTGAAAAATTAGCGCTCTCATCAAGGACACCCAGAGAGAGAGAGAGATTAATTCATATTCTGGTTACTGATAATTGTGTCTTACCGACACTCACGATTTCTCATTACCTTTATTAGGCAAATTATTTCTGTCCGTTGATAGCATATCCTCACAAGACAAAACTGTTGGAAGACTCGACTCGTTTCATCTTCGGTAAGGTCGTTATCCTCTAGTAAAAGTAACGTTATTAATTTTTTGGTGGGATAGGGTCCGTAAATTTGTGTAATATCTATTAGGCTATTATAAATTGTAAAAGGGTTTCCTGTTTTAAACCGCACTAATTTCATTGCTCAAGCTTCGAAAATTTTAAATTTAGCTCGTCGCTTGAGTGTTGTTTTTATGTGAAGTAGTCGGGTTCGCTAGGCTTAATTATGTTTCCAACAAACTTGTAGGTCTTCCTTAATTTTCTTGAACCAGATGCTCTCGGATTATTATCAATTGTCCGCAGGTATCTTATTTTGTTTGTATGGGTATATCTAAATTCAAATAAATGATAAAAACAATGGAAGACCCACATTACATCAGAATTTCTCCTTAAAATAAATTCGAAAGAAAGTATTCTAATACAAATATAATTAAAAAAAAAATAATATTTGTAAAAGACATCATTTTGGAACACGTTCAGGAAATCAATAATTCAGTGACCCAGGCTTTGGTCCCGAATGCCAGGCCAGAAAGTTTTGCTTAGGTAAATGCGTCACTCACTTTCTAGTGATATTTACTTCAATGTAGGGCGGAAAAAAATAGTTTATTTATTTGAAAATATTTTGAATTCTTTTTTTGTCTCGTCAGAATCCGGTTTTATGGCTAATTCCAGGATAATCGACTCGGAAAGAAGTCTATCACATGCTTAAATCAAAACCACGCTCCCCTGCCACACACCCTTGCGGTGGATTGCAGGGTAAACTGTAGATGATCTGGATGCGTTATCTGTTTGGTGCAAGGCATGGCAGCTAGAAATCAATCAGAAAAAGAGTAACGTTCTAAACTTTTCGAAATCTAGAAGCCCATCGTCCGTGTTTACCTACTCGATAGATGGTGAGAGCATTCCTGTTTCGGAATCCGTGAAATACCTCGGGGTAACCTTGAATCGTGACCTGTCTTGGGACACCCACATAAGACGAGTGATAGGTGCGGCAAATAAGAAGTTGGCTTTTGTGCGTAGGATAGTCAGGAAAAGCACGGAAAAGGTGAGAGAATCCTGTTATTTATCCTTGGTTAGACCTCAAATGGAATACGCAGCAGCGTTTTGGGATCCATATCAGAGGGGACTCCTAAAGGATTTAGAAAAAATACAGCGGCGAGCAGCTAGATTCGTGAAAAAGAATTACGATAAAAAACAGAGCGTTACGTTACTCATTGGAGAGTTGAGTTGGCCATCGTTTAAAGATCGTAGATTAGAGGCGAGATTTAAACTTCTAGATTAATATAGGTCGGAGATATTCGTAAATGAAATGAAGGATATTATTCGACAACCAACGTATATCAGACGGAGGGATAATGAGGACAAGATTCGCGAAATAGATAGTAGGACGGAGAGATATAAGGGGTTCTTTTTCCCTAGGACAATACGTGACCACAATAGATAAGTGAATAATAATTAGTTAGGAATTTGGTGCGCGGCACCCCCTGCCATCCACCGTCAAGGTGACTTGCAGGGTAATATGTAGATGTAGATGCAGATGTAGAAGAGCCTTCCTGTCGTAATTAAAAATATGATTATCTTTTCGACAAAATGATGCGAGCGTTCGTTGGGTATCGCATTAAGAACTGCACTTTCCGAGTATTTATGTTTTCCTCTCCTGAGGTTTTAATCGGTTGGCTAATCCTCTCTCTCGCGAAAAAAAAACATCAGCGCATTCATCATCTCGTATTCGCGAATAAATCTCGGGGCTATTTTTGCCTCATTTCCTCTTTCCATATTGCCCTCATACTGCGAGTGTAGTACGTACAAAATGCAGCGGAGCGTTTTAATATCCGCTGAATTTCCTCTCTTTTTAAACGATTGCACGGCTTCGTTTCTCTTCGCTTTTCGGGTAGTCCGAGGAACGTAGTCGCGGTTTAAATTCCAGCATTTTCCTCGAGCTGCCATTTATTTTCGGAAAAAATAGAGCGTTCGCCCACTATTTGCCGTCTCTGAGTCCGCGAGGAAACTAGATCATGATCCGTCGTTTCGACACGAAATGCTGGCGAGTTTTTGTTTGCATTTTCCCAAGCGTTGGTCCCCGTCTTATCCTTGGAATAACATTAAATTGGTTTCTCTTCGACGGTAAGGTGAGTAAGCGGCGAGAGAAATCATTGCTTAAAATCTCCATTGTTGTTTTTCTCGGGGAATTGGGTTAATTGTTAATGACGTAAAAAATATACTAAACATATCGTGTTGGTGGAGTTAGAACTAGCGCGTACTCTGTCGCCTATTCATGTTTGCGTCCTTCGTTATACAAACTTGACAGGTTTTCACGCAGGGGTTTTCTTGTTTCTTCCTAGGAAAACGAGTTTGATCATCATTAATAATTATTAGGTCTGATTTAGTTGATTTTTGTCATGCTTTGGTCACGGATTTATATTTAGCCTTGAACATATATTGCAGTTGAATCTGTAAATGAAGGTGTATGTCTTGTAAAAATGGATGACTTAGAATATGAAATAGCGAGGTGTCATTGTCGTAAAATGAAAATTGGAAGAAAAATGAGTTTGAATAAAATTGAATTATGGCATATAGCAGTGTGCGTATATTGTTTCAATATCGAACCCGATATTTCCTTTTAAATGGAACAAATTTTATTCCACGGGTAGGTTTTGCAAATACATACGCGAATTAATTAATCATAACAATTCTAAGCACGGATTGTCAATTTTATAATAAACTACAAGCTCCGATAGGAAATTTAACGAAAAATGCAACTCTAGTCTTAGTTTTTTATGCGGAATAATTTACTCGATCAATAATTGCTGTTTGGCTAGATTTTTCAGCCAATGTAAAACGATTTTTCAGACGGTTTTATTTAGAGACCACAACCCCTCTACTTTATTTATCGATGAATTATGAATGAATAATCCCCTCTCGAGGTATTTCCTTCCGGATATGAAATGACGGTGAGATTCCATACAATCTAGAGCGATAGCAAAATCATCTCCGTCGTAAATGAATTTCGGAGGAGGGATTTGGAACGGATGGAATCGAGAAAACACTGTTGACGGGGTCTTGGAGACGTCTAAACAGAAAAAATCTGATGTGGCCACCACATGACTTTCTCCATACCTGTAATATTTCTAAAAATTCCAAATAGGGTAAATGATGATGAATCTTTTAAGGATCTGTGAGAAAATTGAAAGACTTGACAAAGAACAGAAATAGGCTCATACCGTAGCCTTCTGATATTGGATATAGCCAGGAATCTCCAACAATTAAGAAAATAAACAGGAGCGTTACTAAGACGTAACTAAGCGTTAATTGTTAACAATACTCGTCGCTAGGTGGCATGGTGGCAGCTAAAATATTTAGTTTTTAAGATATCTCTTAAGCAATGCATTATATGGGAAAATGTTTCAAACAAAGGTTGTAGAAAATTAAATTTCCTACACCTTTTATTCCAATACATTTGTACATTTATCAAATACTTCAAAATCACGGATAAGTGAAAAGAGTAAACACCCACTTCCGGTTGACCGATTTTTACCAAAAACTAATCAGTTCTTGTGACTTTTATAAACATGTTAAATATAAAAATTCGCGTTGACCTTATAAATAGTTTTTGAGTTAGAGCACCCACAAAAAACTATCACTATCACATACACACACACAAAAATCATCGAGAAAATGGTCAAAACCTGTTCAGGAGACCTCAAAACGTGTATTTCCGTTGAAATCTCGAAGTAGATTTTTTCATGAAAACAATACTTTCCCCTATACGTATGGAGAAAGTAAAAAAGGATAAGTGACAATAGTAAACACCCACTTCCGGTTGACCGATCTCGACCAAAAACTAATCAGTTCTTGTGACTGTCATAAAAATGTTAAATATAAAATTTCGCGTTGACCTGATTAATAGTTTTTGAGTTAGAGCACCCACACAAAAACTCTCACATACATACACACACAAGATGACATCGAGGAAATGGTCAAAACATGTATTTCCGTTGAAATCTCGAAATCGATTTTTTTTCATGAAAACAATACTTTTCCCTATAATACGTATGGAGAAATTAAAAATGATGCAAACCATAGAAAATATTTTTTAACTCCATGCCGTTCCGGAGAACGGTACAAAAGCACCTTGAATAAGGCACGCGGGGTTGTAAAAGTATGTGCCTCGCTCTTTAAGTCACCTTCAGCACTCTGTGAGTAATGCAACGTTCACTCTTGTAGAGAGGTCGGTGAAAGGAACTAGCGGCACGTTATGCTCCCCAAAATGCTGTAAAAACCACATGCGCATTTCGGCCGAGATGCAGCCGTCCTCAGCGGTGGTTAACAAACGGTAGCGCCTAAAAAATGGCGCTACTAAATCGGCTGTTTGTTTTAGAATCGAAAGTCGGATTTATATTCGAAATATTCATCTGGTTTCCGCGGCCGTTTTTGTAGTGTTCATTTGTTTCGCAGGCATGAGGGAGCCCAGTGATCACTTTTAGAGCCGTCTCATTACAAGAGCTCTTCATTAAATCGGAGATTGAAGAAGGATCATGAGTTAGAAAGAATCGAACGCAGATCAGCCAGATTCGTAATATGTATGGTCACAAGCAAAGTTTAACGTCACTATTGAAGGATTTGAACTGGATATCTGTGGAGGATCGCAGTTTGTAGCCTACATTAAGACTTGCGGAGAAATATAGGTCGGAAGGTTTAGCAGAGGAGATATTAGGAATAGTTGAAGCACCAACGTACATAAGCAGACACGATCGTTACGACACGTATATGAGGCTCGTTTTCTTCCTAGGGCAATACGCGTTCATAACTGAAGAGTCAAACTTGCGAGATTAAATTGTTAGTTATGCCTTGTTGCACTGCACTCCCTCCCACCCATCACTTCGGTGAATTGCATGGTAACTTGTAGATGTAGAAATATTTGTCGATAATGTACTATTCCCTCTTGTCATCCTAACTCCCCCAACCCACCGCGAGCCAATCCTTCTCCTTATGTTGTCAGCTCTCAATGTTTACAGTTGACTGCATAGACGAGGTTTTGCGAATATTTGGCAACAGTGTAGTTAGAAAGGGGCGGAGACAGCTATAGCCCGTGCGGGAAGGAAGGGCGAGAGGGGAGGGTGCCAAGTGGAGTGAGGGATGTTCTTTTGATCGCGGTAGACCTATAGGAATTGAAATTTCGTCGTCGCGAAAATATTTTATTTCCGTACCGTACCGCAGATGAATTTTAGAAATGTTTGCATCGCTAGACGCTTCGCCCTAAGCCTCAATCCCTTACTAACGATTGCAAAACCTTCTTTGCTAAGCCGCTTTTTGCGGGGATTTGATCAAAAAGTCGCCGTCCTATTTTCCCCGGAAACTCTCTCTCCTCCACCTCGCTCTAGTCGTATTAGAAATTTTCTACGCCCCTTTGCCACGCCTTCCTCCACCTCTCCCCCTTTCCACGACCTCTCTCCTTCCTCCTCGCCCCTTTTCCCACTCTAATCCCGCCGCTTCCTCTTCTATTTGCCTCCCCCGTCTCTTTCCGCCATGATTCACCGCCGCCAGCCAAACATTTCCCGCTCCCTAAAAAACTCTTTGCTTTTACCTCTTTCTCTTCGACGATTTTTACTTTCTCATATACATAGTACATTGAGCAAGTATTGTAACCGTGAAAAATTCGACTTCGAGATTTTGATAGAAATAACACATTTTAGGTGTCCCTGAATCCATAAAAGTGGTTTTCGCCATGCCGTCTGTCTGTCAGTCTGTCTGTCGGTCTGTTCGCTGTTCTAGGGCCCAAACGCGTACATAAAATTGAATGATATCTCGTATTTGTGCAACATATCATCTTTTACAGACCCTTTTCATAAAAATTATATTGCACAAAAATTAAGGGTTGTTTATTCTTGGCGATTTTTAGAAAAATTTTATTTACTCAAAAATGGCTGCAGAGAATTTGATTTGAATCAATCCAATTGTAGAGTCCGATGTCACAAATAATACTACGTAAACCATATATCTCTTAAAATCACTATATGGCGTCCAGTGGCATTACCATGTACGCTAAGTTATACCTAAAACGCTATAACTTTGCAGTACGCTGTAGGCACCTTTACGGTAGGACGAGTCAATCCTCGAGGCGGGACCGCTTTTAGGGGAGGTGGTGTTTAGGTGTGAGCATTGGCTGCGCGAACTTAAAATATGGAGGGAATGAAGGAAAGGGATGGAGGTACACCAAGGCTGATGGACTCGTCCGAACCAGTATTCGTCTACTGCGCAGGTGCTCTGACATCAGCTCCCCCTTAAAGCTACACCTTCCCATTCATTCCATTTCCCTCTCACGCGTCTCCGCCTGCCTCCTTAGAGCGCACGAGCTATACCTTACCTAAGCCCTATGACGTCACGCCTCCGCCGCGATCCATTAAAAATCGTATTACAGCCTAAATCGCTCAACTAAATCGAATGATATATCATATTTGTAGATATATCATTCATAATAGAATCTGAAGAGATGAACGATATTGCGCAACAATTAAGGGTACTTTATTCTGGGATGTTTTGAAACAAAATTCGATTTACTCAAAAATGTCTCCAAGGATTTTGATTAAAATCCATCCAATCGGACAGCCTGATGTCACAAATAATACTAACTAAGCCATATGTCCCAAAAGATTACTAAATATCGACCAGTGGTATTAAAATATACGCTCAACTACGGTTAACTTAACTGATTTATAAGCGTTTTTCTTTTATAAGCGTACAGTCGACCAAACGTATATATTTACGTATATGAGAAAGTTTGTGCAATGTATATTGCGCCGTTTATTTTTATCTCTCAACTTCCCGCTCTCTTCGCTCTTTTCTTCCTTCTCGTATCTCTCGTCTCATCCTCTTCCTATTTTCCATTTTCTCCAATTCTCCTTACGGCCTTTCGTCGTGATTTCATCGATGCCTTTTCCCTTATTACTACGGGATAAGGTGAAGTGCCTGAGTGAAATAAATTTTGGGATAAGGGAATATAATATCCGCGCGAAGTTGCGATTTGTCTGGGAAGTTCGGGATTATTTACCTTGGGGAATATTAAGTCATGGGGCTATATGAGTGCCGAGATTTTTTTATCCCGTAGGAAGTTTTACTGGTTGGTAAGTCTTTAGGGGAGAATCTACGTCTGTTTTTAAGAATTATATAGGAGAGACGTGTTTGCTAATATAGCAAAAAATGTGGAAAACGTTCGAATCGCATGTGATTGTTCACTATCTACTAGCGTAGACCTGTAACCAGTAATATTCATCCTGCTGATAAATTACTGATGATTAAAGTGATATCAGTGCCTGTTATCTTATATATTGCTTAAGGAAATTCTATTTTTAAATTACTTCAGTATTGAAATCTTTTTTTTTTCCTCTTGGGGTTTTTTTCACATTTATCTTCCCATACTTTATGTATTTTCCTGCTCTTCATATTTCCGTAATAATCATTGCGAGGCTTTTAACTTAAGTTTAATATGTCTTTCTATTCATCTTATGTATTGGATGAGATTTAGAATTAAAGATGTCGTGATCAGTGAAACTTCAGTGCAAGAGATTTGTATTTTTGTTGAGTCTATTGAAGGGAAAAATGAATGTGGTACTTTGTCAAGAATCCACTTTAATAACACAGAACAGACGACCGCTTTCGACGAACACAGTCATAATCAGGTCAAGAATAAGAACACTACACTATATGTAGAAATACATTTCCGCTTAATTTTGTCATTTGAATATACGTTCCTTTGATTAATAAGAAATGAATATTCTAGGATAAAATTCGCCAGTTTTCATTAAAGTATTGTATTGGAGAAACTTCTCATTGTCCACAAGATATGAACGTTATTTGGGATGGAGTGCGTTTAAAAGGCAAAATAATTTTTTAAATGTATAATTTGAATATTAAAACAAATTTAAATGTAATTAGGCAGATTACGTTATAATTGACTTTCGGAATGATGCTTGATTTAAAAAAGAGTACGAAAACATTAATTCTGGTCTTCGGGAAGGTACCGCTTACCCTCGCATTTCCATAAACGCTTTCATTTATAAATATAATGAACGCATCGATGAGTTAATGCACCGCATTAACTCATGAAATTATACTAGATAAATTTTATAAATGACGGAGTTAAACGTGCCTAGGGCAATAAATGTTGGCTTGCGTCGATTATTTATATTTCGCAATCCGCTCGCTATTTTTCATCATTCCGTTTTTCTACTCCCGCGGCGCTAGTGATGCCACTTCCTGCTAACGTATTAGCATTCTCCTCCTTTCCCTTTGCTGACAATGTGGGCCTGCGCACACGTTTTCTTCTTCCTCTCACCGTGCTACCCATCAACTAACAACCCTCCCCCGTCTTCCCCTCCCGTCCTCTCCTGCCCCCCTCTAGAACCCCTCCCCCCTCTACAACCCCTCCCTCCCCTCTGCACCCCTCCCTCCCCTCTGCTTCTCCTCCCCTACCTGCTTACTCACTCACTCCCCCACCCACCCAACGACTCACTCCCAAAACTCTCGGTTTCTCCCTTCCATTTTTCGTCCGTGTCCCTCATGCTCTTAGTCACAATCAGGGTTGCCAACCTTCAGTAAATTTACGGACAGTCCGCAAAAAAGATCAAAAATTGGTTGCGCCCGTAAGGCCCGTAAAAATATTTAGATGTCCGTAAAAATGCTAAGAAATTTCCCAAGGTTTAAAGCAGTGGTAATCAAGCTTTTTAATCAGCGTACCCCTTAAAATATTTTTGACGAAATTCGTGTCTTCTGGTATATTTTAAAGTTAACAAACTCAGTTATTATTGGGTCGAGTCTACAAATATATATGTACTTCTTCATTATATGGTTTACGTATATTTTATGGGTGAGATAATTATTAGATTTTACTTCATTATTTTTTACATTAGATATCCTTAATATCGTATCTCTTTGAAAGATTTTGCGTATCCTCAGATATATGCGTACTTTAGGTTGAATACCACTGATTGAAAAAATATATGTTTATCTTATATATTCTCATTGTGGTTATATTTTTAAAAGTAAAGCAACCACAAATTAAAATACGAAACAAAATGCTCGGAATGAAAAATCTGGCAGTATTTGTGTTCCAAGAATATTTACTGAACCCATCCGAAATGTCCTGTTACCCTAAGCCAAATTAGTGCGCTAACTACCGTAAATACCATTTCTGTTGCAATGTACGAATTGCAGCATTGGATATTGTTCACTTGTGTAGTTTTGAGACTTCTTAATGTTACGCAAAGAGAATGTCTGTAAAAAGTTGGGTTTTCCGCATTTTTTTTCCATTTTATTCGTAAAAATCATTTTCGCTGGTTGGCATCCCTGGCCACAACCCACTACTCAAGTGCTCTCCAACCTTTTTTATTTCATGGCACACCTATAGATTTTGTCATTCATCGCGGCACACCGAAATTAATTTCACACGAAACTTGGTTGAAGATTTCTATTACAACATCAGAAAATAATTAAAATAATCGACAACATCAGAAATAAATGAAAAATAAAATATTTTCTTAAGTAGGGAATAAATTGTGGCTAAAATTCAATGAAAATCATTTTTATAATTCAGTGAATTTCTGAAATACAACCAAAATTAATTTTTCAAATTTTTTACCAGTGTCACTATGGTCAGATGTTGTACAACACGTTCATAACGACATCGAAGAAACGGTGAAAATATTTTTCCTATAATGAATATCTTAATATCTGAAGATGTATGGGAACTTGATTAAATAATTTTATTAGTGAGAAATCTGCCCGTCTTGAAGAACAGTCTTTTGATGCTCGGCTCTATGGTGGAAAGAGCCACTCGAAGTCTCTGATCGAGGTATTTCAGACACGATCTCTTATTATCACCAACAATGTTGAAAAACTTAATTCACATAAATGTGTTGTAGGAAACGATAACAACGCATTAATTCCACATTCAGCAATGGTTGGATATTCATTCCCCACTTGCAGCAAAAACTCATCCAGAGGCATAACATCCAACTTCAGTTTAAGACTGCGATCGTTCCCGAGTCCAATGAATTCCCTCTAATTTTCAGGGAGAATCATTAATTGATAAGGCCGCAAATGAATAAACTTCTTACGCTCGTTAGTAGCTTGAGAATTACAAATTCTGATTTTCCCCTTTATAAACCCCGTACGTCCCGCAGTACTTCGTTACGGCACACCGGTTGGAGAGCACTGCACTACTCCACTCCCTCCTGACCCTCTCACGCTCACACCTTTCACCCCACTACACCTCCCTCCTCGCTCTCATACTCCAAATTCCCGGTTTTCCCTATCCTCTCCCTATTACCTCTCCCTCCTCCCTCACCTCATAAACTACGCCTCTCCCCTTTCCTACTCCTCGATCTAACCTCTCTCTTGCCTATTTTCCCCTTCCCCTCTCTATTCCCCCTCGTGCGCCTTCCCATGCCGCCATTTTTGTACTGATATTGCGTCTTTTGTGTGTAATATTCCCACCCTGCTCCCTCACCCTCCCACTTCCACCTTTCCTCCCGTACTCTCTCCATATCCACTTTCTACTTTGCTCTCCTCTCTCCTTCACTCCCCATCTTCCAATTACCTTTCCACTCTACTACTCAATTCCCTTTGAGAGTCTTTCCCCGCCCTTCCATTTTACCTGCACAATCAGGCCTTTTCTTCCCTCTCCGTCACTAGTACGTTCGTCTAGGAAATCCTTTTCTCTCCATAACCAGGTGGTTCAAAGGGGAGACTTTCTAGAGTCGCCAGCGCTCTAATAAAGGCGTGTGTGTATGTACCTTTCTATTTGCCGCCGACGGTACGGAGGAATTTCCTTTGCTCTAAGTTCTCCTTCCTTTCTCTTTGCTTTCCGTTAGGTTTTCATGAATAAGTCTCTAGCTTTTGAAAACGTTAGACTTTCCGATTCCACCTCCACCAATGCCTTGCTCATATTCTCAGTATTTGTCTTTGTGTCATAGTGAGGCGTTTTCAATCTTTTTGTACAAATCCATTGTAAAAATACATTGATGAATTCGATGTTTAAATATATCCCCGAAGGTTTAGCAGAGGAGGTTTTAGTAGTAGTTGAAGCACCAACTTATATAATCATACACGACCGCGACGATAATAGACGTGAGATCGATTGTAGGACAGAGCATAACCGAGGCATGTTTTTTCCGAGGGCAATACGAGATCATAACAACTACATCTACATGATACCCTGCAAGTCACATTATTGGTGGATGGCTGAGGGTGCAGTGCACCAAAAGTTCCTAATGCTCATACGTTACATTTCCCCATTATGTTCTCTTATCGTCCTAGGGAAAATGACCCTCTATATCAGCGTTTCTCAACCTTTTTAATAGCACGGCCAACCTAGGTTTTGAGTTTACCTGGGACCCACTTATTATCTATATACTAATGTCTTCAAGCATTAGAGAGTACATATGCACAGTGTACTATTATGAATTCTTGAACTATTTTATCGCGGAGTCATTTAGAAAATGGAAAATTTTATCAAAATAAATTATTAAGAAATCTTTCTCCGACCCACCTCTAGTTCCTTTGCAACCCACTGTTGGGTCGCGACCGTATGGTTGAGAAACCCTGCTCTTTATCACTCCGTCCTACAATCGATCTCGCGAATCTTATCCTCACTACCCTGCCTTCCGAGATATTTCGGGCTTCTGTTAAAATCTACTATCCCATTCGCTAGCCCCTCCAATATTTATTCTTCCAGCTGTTTAAATCTACGTCTACGTTCCTCTAAACCAGTGCTTCTTAAACTTTTTCGTCTACGACCCAAAATTTGAAATCACATTCGCCTTGCGACCCAAATGGTACTGGTACCCACTCAACACCCCAGCAAATCACCGTCGATTTATTAGCATAATATTAAATAAAACATTAACAAAAAAAATTGTTTGCACAATCGCTCAATTTCTTCGTTTTAATATTTTTTTATTTACAAAGTTCAATTTTGGAAATGTGTGCATGTAAAAAAAAATGGGGCCATTCAATCACTGAAATTTCAGAAAAAATTCAATTTTTTTAGAAGAAAGAAAGCTGCAAGCACTAATTTACTTGAAATAAATACAAATATAAACATCACTGTTTGCTCGGCTGATTGTTAATGCAAGCCTCTCGTCTTTAGTGGCTTCCATGGTGTTGTTGCACCTTCGTGATCAGCTGATCCAATCTTGGTTTAACATTGATGGAGAGAGCGCAGCGCAGATCATGCTGAGGATCGAGTTTATTTCTTGCCTCTCTTGGTGGTCCTTCTTTATTTATGCTTGCCAGTACCTATCGAAAATTTACAGTTTTTCACTTTGGGACTAGGGGGTCATCCGCGACACTTCATAGGGCCTTAGCTACCAATGGTCGAGTCGCGACCCTGTGTTTGGGGACCCCTGCTCTAAACCTGCAGGACCAAAATTTTTTGGTAGTTCTTGGTGCGTTGCACCACCTGCCACTTATCACTTAGTTGATTTGCGGGTGTAACATCTAGATGTAGATCTCTAATGTGGAAATAATCTACTGACCAAAGGTTTCAAAATATCGCAAAATAAGGAAATATACGCTAGGAGAAAATAATTTGTCTAATGGCAGCATTTCGTTCTGTACTTGTTTTTATGACTCTCGGCTGTTTACGGTATGAATACGCGCATTGTCTCCGCGATTCTTTAGAGCTAGTCTCATGTACTGCGTCATAGTACCGCGCTTGGAGTACTCCTGTGTGCGTCATTTTAAAACTCGGATAATAAATTGGAGTCTCGTGTCGGTTTTAACGTCGTATCTCTCTATCTTTTTGTCCGTAGGCCTTTAACGTAAATGAAATGGATTCTACCCTTTTTTGACTTCCAGCTGGCGCGTTTCTAATTACTCTTCCCAGCGGTTTCATTTCCGCTCAGTCATCCGCAATTTCTCCCAGCCATTCCGAGAATTGGGATCCCTCGTCATTTCCCTATTTAGAAATTTTCGAGTAACTTCAGCGGAGAGGCCTCGAATGTCTCACGGCTTTATCCTGAAAACCTTCCGTTGGCATAAACTTTCCTATTAAGTATATTTGTTCGTAAACTAGAACCCTTGGTTTTAATTTTTCAGCACAGTCTGGAACTATTCATAAAATCCAAACAATGATAGAGCTCACTTGCGACCATTAAATGTGGCGTTGTTCTATCTAGTTATGCTAATGATTTAAAAAAGTTATAAATCTACGTTTTTTACTGTCTTTGCTTTGCAAATACTAAATTATCTTCGTTAACTGGGAACTACGTAATTTACGTGAATTGCTACAATTCTCTTTGTTTTATTTTTTTCTAGCTTTCGTTTACTCTTAATTTTAATTGCCTTTTCCCAAATCGGCTTAAATTTGCCATAATTGTCCTTTTCTCAGTTTTTATGTGTAGCGATTTTTATGATTATTTGCGCAACAAATCGATAGTTTTTTCGTGTTTTAACTGAAAATTTCTGCCTCTAAAATAGATTTATATTATATTTATTTGAAAGATATGTTTATCTGGCTCTGATACAAATATTCTGGCTGAATCATCTTAAGAGATTCCTTGCTTTTTCCTTACTCTAAATTCTTTTTAGAAGGTCTCATTAACCCTAATGAAATCCGCTTGTAGACATTGCCCTTACTACTGCTCAATGAACCATCCTTTTGCATTTATAGCCAAGGTTTTCGCATGTTTAGAGAAAACATCGCATTAATCTCACATCTTCACGCTCTCTGGTTGTATTAATCCAATAAACTGGTTACTTTTGTTTTCAGTTACGGTTGGAAAATTTTCGTTCCGTTTCTAACAAGTCCCTTTTCCATTGTTGGCAGGGATTTAAGTTTTAACGCGACATTTATCACGTGGATGTAATCATTGCGAGAAAGTTGGAATGCCGAACTAAAATGTTTCGAAAAGCTCAAGTCGCGCGAGGAATATTATTCTTATTTTACCTAATTTTCATTAACAATTGGCGAAAATTTTCCATAAATTGCTAACTTAACTACAAGATAATGCGATTTAATGGACGAATTAATATTTTAAAAGTATTTTTGTTTACAAATGAATCATCGTCTCCGCGGATTTGAAAGTTGGGAGGACAAGTTCTTTCATTTCTTTCTCATTAATAATCCGAAAGATAACTTAAAGGAGCACCACCATTTGTTAGTTTTATATTTATAGTTTTAATCTCGTTGTCCCTTGATGGCATTTGTGTGCTTACGCTCGCTCTCAAAGCGCTTCGGACATGTAACGGGAGTCGTTGGCTGTTGTTGTGTATCACCGTTTATGGAGCGGACGTCAACAAATGCCGAGCGAATTGCACTACGATGTTCTTTTCTAGCCATCCTCTTCTCTCCCGCGCAATTTAAGTCGGAAGTTATGCGAGATAAACACAGGTCTAAGGACGGTATTATACCGTCCTTAGACCTGGACTAACAGAACTATGAATACGGCCCATTATTTATAGCCGGCCCCTTTCTCTTGGGCGGTTTGGTGGAATGCACGCTTTGGGGACTGGTTGGCGGCCACTATTTCGGTCGTTCGTCTTACTGTCTTCCTTAGAAGTGGAACTTGGGAGGCTGCTGCAGCCGGTTTAATTTAGTCTCACGATCAAGAGTTGGCGTGTCTTGCCGTGGGTGGGGCGAATCTAGTGACGCAATAGATCTTTCTCTCTCTCTCTCTCTCCCTCGGAAGGAAAAAAATAACGGAGACCTTCGTGTCCGATTTATCGCCTTTGCGCCTCGCTAAAGGTTAAAGTCCCAGGATCTGGACAACGCAAAGGAAAGGGATGCTCTCGATATTACGTTGCGAGCTGAAAAAACGCCGTGCGTCATTACTCTCGTAAATATTTACCGTCTCCGAAGTTTATCTTGTGTGTCAGACGCGTGTTGGGAGGATTCAAGGTTTTCAACAGGTTTTCCGTCGTTATTTTCGGGCGTTGTTTCCCTTGACTATTTTATCCCGCGACTTTCTGACACTTTCCGTTATAAAAAATTACAATTTATATTGTTCGTAAGGTTTTGCCCGTGATTAAGAAGGCTCACATAGGGAAGCTATGGTCCATGAAAATATATGGCGAGGCCTGGACAAATCTGGTCAAAATCTAGGAGCCACTTTTAAAATCCGTAGGCCAGGGTAGATTTCACTGTAATGCGACTTAGAATCAGTAATATTAAAATCTGTATACAATGCGTAAGCATCATGCATTCCACGTAAGAATCAGATGTGTCGAACACATGACTTTCTCCATACAGAGTAATTATTATTATTGCTCTCGACATCAGGCGAGTCAGAATAATTACCGCCAATTACACTGGTGAATAATTTTTAAACACTTTGAATAATTTCCACAGTGAAAAATACTTGGAATCACTTTCCACATTGAAATAACAATAAATATAAAAAATTGTCATTTGTGGCTCAAAATATCGATGCGCGATTAAAATTACCGTTAGAGGCGCTGAGATCGCTATCAATATTTAGTAGGAAATTTTCGTACAAAATATGACACTAGGTGGCATTGGAATATCTTTGATCGCAATTTAAATTAACAGAACAGAAGCAGAAGTATCGAAATATCTCTTAAACAATCCGTTGTACCAAAACAGTTTTCAAACAAAGGTTGTGGAAAATTATATTGCCTGCGAGTATAATAATAAGAATATTTGCATAAAATAAGTCCTAAAGGAGATATTTGAACAAATAGTGAAAACGTACTCATGAGACCTTGAAACGTGCATTTCAGTTAAATACTCGAATTCGATTTTTTCATGAATTCAATTCTTTATCCTGTATGGAGAAAGTAACAATATAGTCGCCGCCATTCAACGTTAGTGACCTATGGGAAACGGACGCCTGGATCTCCCCTTAAATAACGTCAACAGTTTTTATCATTAATCCTTACGCAAACCCATCGCTCCATTTATTTTTTTGGCGAATGCCAAGTAAAGATTTCGATGCCATTGACAGATTTAAGTGCGCACCGCTGCTTCTATTGGATCCCCGATCTTTCTCCTCGAACCTTTCTCCCACTACTCTCTCTTTCAGGTTCGGCGATATTTCAATAACTCCATTCATTTTTTCTCGTTCGTCGTATTTTATCTTCGGGACGGATGAAGCAAATTCTTTTGATGGGTTGGTTCTTTATGCGATTTGAAAGCTTACTGGCCTTGATAGCGCCATATATTTCCCCAGCCGTCCGCCACATTCATTTCCGAAGTTCTTTGGCGGACGCTCTTGGAATTCGGTATTAGGAATAACCAATAATTCACCGAAATATAGCATATTTTAATAATGTCGCTCCAAGTAACCTCTTCAGCCTCGCGTGCTATCGATAAATTTGTTATTAAGAGTATTATAACTACCGTACTCTTATATTGTTATGAAGTACAGTTTCAATTCACTATTTTTGGAGGTTAAACACGGTTAAATAAATACTTTAATTATTTTCTGCTTGAATTTCCTCAGTTAGTATATTTTTGTAGCCCTTAAAGATTTCTTCTCACTGCATTTGGTAATAGTGTTCAAAACTTCTTTTTCTCGTATTTTTTTTGTTCGCCAAACTCTGTCTCTCTAATTTGTCAAGTTCCCATTTTCATTTTAAGTTATTCACCTATTGAAATTAATTTGTACACGGATGACGGCTTTCTCATTTTCTTCTCCACTCATGTAATGTATCAGTCCCCTTTCTATAAGGAAGTAATTTATATACGTGCTTTCTTTCCCTCGAAAGAGTGAAACGATCATGTTTTTGGTATTTTCATGTTATCCCAACTTATTCTATTTAAAAAAAATATGTTTCATCACTTGACATAAAATGTGCAAATACGACAATCTACTTTAAACGAAGAGGGTATTCTACCTATGGCTGCAGTCAGGGCCGTCCCTAGGTGGACGCGGGGCCCTGGGCGATCAGCATTTGCGGGTCTCCTTAACAATCTATAGGTATAATTCGCGCACTAAAAATAACTAAAAATATTTAATATTTTTAAATATGTATATTTTTTAATATAATTTACATATACATACATTTCTTGTTGTGTTTTTTTTTTAAATTAGGAATCGCTTCTGGAGTTCAAGAACAAAAACAAATCCTTCGTTTGGAAAACCAACAGTAATTTTATTATTTTCTTCTGATTCATTATGATCTATGATCATTATTCTGTCGCAAATGGCGCTGGAAAACTGCATGTATACCTGATTTGGATATGAATATAAACACAGAAATCTCAAATGATTGGTAACATACAATACGTCAGGTCAAGCTAATACTAAAGTAGAATAAAAACTCATTGTTTATTGCTCTGCCTACTTTCAGAAATTCAACTTTCTCGACTTTCTTGCAGCAAACTCTGCCACCAGATCATTGTAATCCAAATCTGAGGCTATTTCTCTCTCGATAGACAGCATAGACAATCCACTTGGGGCATTGCATTATTTTAAGTTTCGAAAAACTTGGATCCGCTGATGCCACTGTGACCGAAATTATTAACAAAATCCTATATGCTCTCTCTGTATTTGTGAAGGAACCATTTAATGACTTGAGAAACTAAAGGATTTCAATTGCACTTTTTGTTCCCTGGGGGGTCTACTGTCTAACCACATGCTTTTATAAGAAAAGGTTTGTACTCTCGATGTCGTGTGAATCACCCAATATGTTGTCCAAATTAATAGTGTTTTTCATTTCGCCTTCTGTTAATTCTCCCAGTTTTTTAAATCATATAGGAATCCGAAATTACCTGCGTACTTTTCCATTTGTTCGAAACGCGTTGACAGCGACATGAGAGCCTGATCTACGATAACAAAGAAGTAGCTAGTTTCAAATGTCTTTTCAACCGACCACCATGAGTGTCGTCCACGCTTAGCAGCAATCTTCATCTTGCAGCTTAGCGCGGGGGCCCTTTTAACGTGGGGCCCAGGAAGACCGCCCCGATTGGCCGTACCCTAGGGGCGGCCCTGGCTGCAGTGATGCGGCTGACTGTATCTGCAACACGATATAGTTTGAGGTTTTCCATATCTTTTTACGATTGCTGGATATACTATTTATCGTTTAAATTTCATTTACTGAGCGGTTCCTAATCTGGTGCTCGTGAGCACCACTGTGCTCTTCCATGATGATTAAAATCGCGTTTTATATCATTTTCATCTACATCTACACGATACCCTGCAAGTCACCTTTTTGATGGATGGTCGGGGGTGCAGTGCACCAAAGGTCCCTAGTATTCCTATTACGTTCTATTATCGTCCTAGAGAATAACGATTCGCTCCGTTCTGCAATCGATCTCGCGAATAATATCCTCGCTGTCCTGCCTTCCGAGATACGTCGGGCTTCTGATAAGACTTACTACCTCATTTGCTAGTCCCTCCGACATAAATTTTTCAGCACTTAAATCTAGCCTGCAGTCTACGTTCCTCTAACGATGTCCATTTCAGATTTTCTATTAATGATGTTACGCTTTGTTTACTATCGCAATTTCTCTTTACAAATCTAGCTGCCCTGCGCTGAACCTTTTCTACCTCGTTAGTGAGTCCCTTTTCGAAGGGATCCAACACAGCTGACGCATATTCGACCTGCGGTCGAACCAAGGATAAATAACATATTTATTTCATTTTTTCGGAGCTACTTCGAGCCATTCTCCCTCCCTTTTTGTTAGCAGCACCTATCAATCGGTGAATGTGGGTGTCCCACGAGAGATCAGGATCGTGACTCATAGATATTTAACCAAGTCTGAAACTGGAATCTCTACTCAGTCCAACGAATAATTAACATCCAACGAGATATTCTTGGTTCTTCATAAGTTGATAACGCAACTTTTCTTTTGGTTTATCTCTAACTGCCATTCCTTACACCATGCAAAAATAGCTTCTAGATCATTTTGGAGACACTGATGGTTTTTCGGATTGCATATCCGAAATATAATTCATATAAATGAAGGTGTTGTCCGCGAGAAGCCTAATTTTACTTTTAACTACTGAGTTCATATGGTTTATATAAATTAGAAATAATAACGGATCAATTACACTACCCTGAGGAGCGCCAGAGACAACCTCTACAAAGTTCGAGGATTTCCCATCTACAACAACCTTCTGCTTCCTATGATTTAAAAATTCACGGATCCAATCAACAATTTTGGAATTAACGCCTAAGGTTTCTAATGTCGTCATTAACTTCCTGTGAGGTACCTTATCAAAGGCTTTCCTAAAATCTAAGAGGATGGCATCGATCTGCCTATTATTTTCTCCGCTTCTCAGTATACAATTCACAGAAAGATCGAACTGAGTATCGCAAGACCTTCTTTACCTATGAGGCACCAAACACTCTCGATATCCTAGTTACTTATTGGAATCTCACTGCTATCGTACTGATCGCTAACCGCTATGAAAACCCCGCCTCCCGATCTATTAACGCGATCTTTTCTATAGACACGATAGTCTCGAGGAAATATCTATTGACTCTGAATCCCATCCGTTAACCAACTTTCTTTGCCTATCACAATCTCGGCGTGCAGACTGCTAATAATATGCTCGAATTCAACAATTTTCCTACAGATGCTGCGGCAGTTCAGTACGACGACGTTTCATTTCTCACTATCACTTCGCATATTAATCTCACCCTTGACTTTCTCTTCCGCTCTAAAACTACATGCGCTCCCATCACAAGCACTCCCACGACTGTCTGGCATCGCATCAAAATTGGGATCGCGACCCATCGCACCCTTTACGGAACATTCTATCAATGACCTATCTCGACATTGGTGCTGCATGTTACTATGATTTTCCTCCTTATCTCTCGTATTACGTGCATTTACCTCATGTTCGGAGTATATTCTATCATTACATAATCTATCGTGATTCTTATTTTCTACGAACGCATCGGTTATCCCCTTACCCAAAACTGACCTACACCCTGCCCTACTCTCCAGACTAAAAAATCCCTACCTTGCTCAAGAATCCTACGCACTACTCGCTGAGCAGATTCTGGCGTGTTGTGAACACCAGATTGATTTTTTCTCCTTTCTTTATAAACGCATTAATAATAACGTTGACGTGTGTTTGGCTTTATTTATTTTTCCTTCCTTTTTTTTTTAAAGTGGTGCTCGATTGATATTGTAGGTTACAATTAGGTGCTCACCACATTGAGAAGGTTCGAAACCCTTTGGATTTTAGCCAAAAGACAAGTTTTATTCTCTGTTGAACAACAAACTCCTGTTTTCCTTTGTACATATTGTTTTACATCTATTCAGTTTGAAAATGAAATTTGGAGACCACGGTGTACAGAATGGAATTAAAATGAAAAACTCCTGAACCGTAAAAAAATCCCGATTAGCACACACGTCAGTAAGAAGAGAAAATGGAAAAAAATTAAAATGATACAAGTTTGCAGGACGATAGCCTATAGGGGCCTGTTGTCCCTCCAATTTGCTACACCATCCAAAAGACACGATCCTGACTCTACAAAAATCCGGCATGTACAAAATAGCTTGCACAGACTGCGAAAAAGTCTACATAGGTCAAACTAAACGAAAGCTAAAAACTAGGTTCAAAGAACACCTTGCACATTACAAACATTAGGTTTAACAGGTCGCAATACACATACAAGAAAACAGTCAACCGATTAAAATCGAAAACATGCCTCTCTAAAAATCAACACAAACTGACTGGAAACTATACGCTTACGAGAGCATTTTCATAAACAAACACCAAGACAAGGTAATGAATAACGACCGTGGGCCTACCCCTTACTCACCCCTCTACACGATATCCGTTAGGAATTCCCCCACCCCTTCCCTCTATTCACTTCAATCTGGAACGTATAAATATACAAAACAAACCCAAATAATCCATACGACTTTAGCTACTAAAGATGAAAGCTTAGGTCTGAAAATAAGGTAACTACCCAATATGGCCTATCTAAGCTTTATTAATTTTTAAGCACCTTTTCCAAATTCTGAAAGTTAAACTAACATAATGTACTCTTAGAGTTTTTCCGAGTGATTGAGCCTGTATGTGTGCTTTTTCCGTTTCCTTTAGGCTAGTTTTCGACAACAGGTCCCTGTAAGCTATCGTTCTGCAAACTTGTCTCATTTTAATTTTTTTCTATTTTATCTTCTTATTGACGTGTGAGTGCTCATCTGGATTATTTTACGGTTCGGGAGTTTTTAATTTTAATTTCATCTATTCAGTTGATTGTTAGCCTTATCATCTGTATTTTTTCAACATTTAAAGGCTTAGGTGCTTCCTCTTTACAGTGATAAGTTGGAATAGTGAAGAATACTTTTATTCTAGTAATACCTTTTTTATCTATTATAAACTTCCTTCAACCTTGAAGTAGTTTCAGACATTTGTTTCTGTTGACATCAACAAACGAATTGTAAGTCCCTTTACGTATTAATTTTTCACTTACCTCAGATTGAATCGAAAGTCGTTTTGTAATCGCTATATGGCAAAAAAGACAAAAGTTAGATATTCGTTTTGGTGTAAAACTCGTACAAAATGAATGTGATTTATCGCATTGGCACAATTATAAATCCTGTAGCCTTTTTAAATAAACACTGGCACCCCTCGAGGTGTGCGTTTTATTTCATAATTGTTGGGAAATTTTTAGGTTTAAAGCGTGATGCGCGATCTTCTCAGTTTTGGGAAGAGCATAAAATATTTCCATAACGTAATGCGCTGAACAAATTCTGAACGTTCGAGAATAGTGGATAGATTTAAAATTACCTTATAATGTTATTTACCCATATAAATAACAAACGTTCTGAGCGTGCGTGAAATGATTCTCTCCAAAATTGGCGCTATAACGAGGGTTCAAGAGGTAACATCCCTAAAGCGATTTCACGCGTCACGGCTTCTAGGCGTGGCCAGTTTGCCTAGATGGTCTAACTAATCACTTAGAGTACTAGGAGCCATCAATGCGTTTAAGTGACTGGAAAGCACGACGCTATAGTTGCATTTTCTGCCGAGTGCTAAATTATTTGAACAGCAAAGTATCGTCTCGAAATTACTAATGGCAATTTTTTTTGATTACGCTTTTACTAAATTCATTAAGGAAAGTGCTTTATTAAGAAAGACGACTCATATCTCATGAGAAAATTAATAAAATTTTAAACAATGAAATTTGCAGGAATTGTGTAAAGGAATGGCGTTTTTACACCATTAACATAAAAACTTAGGAAACGAATTTTATAACCTAATCTTAAGCAAATACGCCCGTAGAATTTGTACCACTTAATATCTCTGATGGACACTCCTAAATTAAATATAGCGCTTTCGAAGGCAAAATAAAGCGACACGTGCGAGATTATTTTTGATGAACTTCGAATTTAAATTTATTCCAACTTGTCCATTACGCTGCTCTTTCAATTCAACCATTTTGCTCGATCAAGTAACGCAGTCTTACTTGATCTCTGACAGGCAAGAAAAAAATGGGTAGGAAAAGCTCCATCCATTCACTGGACTGCAACGTTGCCGCATCGCGCACATCCGCTGCCCCTACCTTTCCCTTCCGTCCATTCTTGCGTGTGATTGCAACATCGCCTCCCTCCCCTACAAACTTCCAGAGCTCAAGTTAGATTGACGACTATAATACACTTTTAGATAATTTAATCTTTTCTGAAAAATTAATAGTATAATGAGCTTAGGAAATGCTGCGTCGTCAACTTTTGGTAAACTAAAGATAGTTCGATATTCGTTAATTATGCAATCGACGGGATTGATATCCCCGTTTCAGATCCCATCAAATATCTAGGAGTTACAATTAGTCGCGATCTCTCGTGGGCAGGGCCGGCCCGGCCCGAGCTACGGGCGAGGCGGGCGGCCGCCCGGGGCGCCAAAGTTTTCGGAGCGCTATCCAAATCATTTATCTATGCATTACTTGCAAGTGAATAAATATTGGATACCAATTTATATCGAGGAACGGGATTGAATCTTGATGGTATTCCTTGAAATTTTTCATTATCGACAATTTTTACAGAGCGAGGAATAAATTAACGCGTACTTTTTAGATATCTCAACAAATATCAACGGAGGGGGGCGCTGAAGTGCTATCTCGCCCGGGGCGCTAAAATTCATCGGGCCGCCCATGCTCGTGGGACACTCACGTTCGGCGGGTGATGGGCGCGGCTTACAAAAATGTGGCATTTATAGATGGGTAGTCCGGAATAGTACCGAAAAAGTGAGAGGGTCCTGTTATTTATCTTTGTTATGGCCGCAGATAGATTGTTCATCAACTCTATGGGATCCATACAAGAAGGGTCTAATAAAGAAGAAGTGTAGCACAGAGCAATTAGATTCGCAAAAAGAAATTATGAAAATAAACAGAGCGTTACGTCGCTATTAGAATATTTGAAATGAGCATCGTTAGAAGAACGCAGGCTAGACTTAGTTGATAGAAAAGTATATTTTCTGAGAGGTACCAAACGACGCTATGGATATTATCTTGAATCCAACATGTTTCGGAAAGCACGAAAGTGAGGATAGAATTCGCCAGACCTATTGTAGAAAGGAGCGATGCAAAGGATCGTTTTCCCGAGGAAGATTCGGGATTATAATAGGAAAACGACAAATGAGAATTGCTAGAGACATGTTTGATCCATTGCACCCCCTTCAATCCGCCATCAAGATGACTTGAAGGGTATAATAAAAGTGTGGATATAGCATAAAAACCGATTGCAATGGCGAACGCTGGTATCGGAACAGCGGTGATTTTTTCAGGAACCTGACGATAAGGTTAAGGATAAAAAGAACTCAATGTACGTGTGTCGGAGGATGGTAGAAGGGGTATCTGGTTGGGGTTCGCCTTATCCTAGTATATTAACTGCGTACATGTGCTCGTGTGCTCTGTTTTTTTAATACCACCAACCCGCCCGTTGATTCCGTCCGTTTCTTCAATATGTGACCGCATTTTTAGCGCGAATTGTATCTTTATTATTTCGAAACGCAAGGCGAATTTGTATCTTTCGGGGAACGTCACGACCGTTAGTGTCTGTATCTCTTGTTATTTTTGATTCTTGATTCATTTTTTTCCGAAAATTCATCCCGCGGTCTTTTAATCACTCCTTTGTAAACATAAACGGGAATAATAACGACTCGTGCGGAGACTTTTATAACTTGTTGTTAATAATTGGCTTTCATTGTCATTGAAGGAGCCTTTTTCATTCAAGGTAGAATTATCGAGTTTGTCTTCTGGGTGAAACCCAACTGAAAAACGATTTTTGCCTAAAAGTCATAGAAAGGATGGGAACCACTGATGACGGCTGCTTTGTACTGTGTACTTGTTTTCCGCAACCTTCTTATGGCTATTAGTGGGATATTGTTTTTCAGGTTTAAGCCTTTTCCATGTCAGATGGTGGCAGAGGAATGATAGCACTAATGCTTTTCATTTTTAACTAGCGTAATTTCCCGCCAAATATGATGGGTATGCGTGAATTAAGTATTAATGTAAAGGCACTTCCCATTATTACTCCTTTTCTAACTTCCTCTCTCCCACCTTCTTCCCTCCCTCCCCCTCTAGCCTTCTCTGGAAAACAGATTCCTAGTCTCAATTTCGCCCTAATAAAGAACAGTATTTATCTCTCTCCCTCCTCTGTCTTCATCTCTCTCCTCTCACTCCCTCACCCCCCGTCTCACTCCTTTCTCTCTTCTACTCTCTCACATATCAAACATTCTAAGCACGCTTTCCTTACACATAGAGCATAGGGTTTGACACAGAAATACAATCTCGAAGTTTAACAATGACACGGTCGGTAAGCCGATATATCGGTAAAAAGCTTTAATTTTTCCAATAAATATGATTTAAACGTAGAACTTGAGCGATTTAGAACCGCAGGCGAAATGTGACGACAAGAATAACAAACGTTATTTATTTATTTATTTTTGATCGTAGGTCAGTTCTTTTTTGTTTTAATTTGCAAAAGAGTAAAAGCCCTGTAAGTTGATTTTTACGTGTTATCTTATGGGATAATAGAAATTGTTTACTGGAGTCGAACCCGGGTATTTTTGGGAGATTTCTTTTCGTAAATGTCTTTTAATGTAACAATCAAACATTCATACTAAATTTCAATCTTCGACCTACTCGATCGGAGAGTGTTAAAAATTGCATTACAAACAGCCAAATGGTTCACGAATCTCCCGCTCTTTTATAACGGATTTTTAAGGGCGGCGCCTCATTCGAGCGTGATGGACAAGCGTAGTTTATTATTTAAAGAGATTAGTAGTACCTACACTTTGCTAACAATGCGTCATTTCGTTGACCTCGGGTAAATTAAAGTTCAATTTAAAGATAATCCGTTTCGCGACTTGTTTGGTGACAATCACCTCTGCCGCAGACCCTGCTCTAATGACAGGTGGGCTCTCGCGCAGTTTCGTGTAACTTGTTCGTGGCCCGTTTCCATGGAGACCTGATTGGCAGTTCTGCCTTTTCCGACCTTTCCCAGCCGATGCGTATTTATTTCGCCATGCAGAGGAAGAGAGGCGGAACGAATTCGGCGTTTGTCGAATGCGCGATTTTTACGCCATTTCATCCCTTTCTACCTCTGCTGGTTTGGAACTACAAATACTGCTTCAGACATTGTCTGGTCCTGTGATAGATTGGAGGAAGTTCCGAAAAATTTTCATCCAAATATTTTTGTAGTACTTTTTTTGCTACGCGAATGAGCTCTTTCTCTGTCACTATATGCCTTTTTATGGCTCTCTTCCTCTCTATCACCCTCTCCCTCCCTTTCCATCTCTCCTTCACATTCCTCTCTCCCTTCCTCTCTGTCCTCCTCCCTCTCTGTCCTCCTCCCTCCCTGTCCTCCTCCCTCCCTGTCCTCCTCCCTCTCTGTCCTCCTCGGCTCTCTCCCTCCTCGGCTCTCTCCCTCCCTCTCCTGCTCCCTCCCTCTCTCTCTTCTCTCACTTCCCATGCATTGAACCACACACTATCTTTTCTTTCCGGTTGTCACAAGAATGCGCTTATTAGGCATAAATTTATAATTTTATTTAATTTATTTTTCCTGTATCATAATGACGATGTAATCTCCCAGGCATATCATACCTTACAATCCCTGTTCCCCTCTCACCCCCCTCCCTCATATGGATATAAATGTATGTACATATGTTTGTATTTATGAATGTTTTTTTTCTCTCTGTTTCTCATATAATTGATTTTTTTTCTTTTCCTTCCCCTGAACTATTTAGGAATTTTCGCGGTTTTTTACACCTCTCTTCTCTTCGTAGGTGTTTTCCGCAGTGGGAATTTTTCTGTGTTAAAACATAACCGATACACAGTTTTTTATGACCCACAAAACTAACATTCTTTGGTAATGCTCTGTTATCTACTAACAAATTTATTAACTTGTAATTAATTTGTATTTTGTTAAAATCTGTATGTATTTAATTCCTCTTATTTTGTAAATATTGTAATTACTTATATGACGAAAGGGTTAAATGTAAGAAGGGACTACATAGTCTCAATTTCGCCCTAATAAAGTCGTTTGTCTGTCTGTCTGTCTGTCTCTCTTTCTCTCTGACATCCTTTCCCTTTCTTCTTCCCTCCATTTCCGTCCCTCTCTCTCCCCTTTTCTCTCTACCTCACCTTTCCCCATGTCCCTCCTTCTATCCATCCATCTCTCCCCCTCCCTCTCCCCCATTTTCTTCTCTCCTCCTTCCTCAACTTTCTTCCCTCACGCTTCCTCCCTCTCGTCGCTTCAAGTCTCCCATTATCTCTTCCTCCCTTTCTCTGTAGTTTCTCTAGCATATCTGCATTCACCCTCTATTCTTTTTCTTTTGTTGGCCTCGTCGCACGCATCCTCCCACAGATGCATGGGACACACGGGACAGTGCTGTTCATCTCTTTCTATCTTTCCTCCATATATCTGTCACTGACTAATCAAGCATCTCCAAATGACAGAATCCCAATATTCTATGCATGACCCAGCGCAGTCTTATCAAAGTGCAAAATCGCCGGATGGGCGTCGAAATTTTCGGTCGAACTGAGAGACTGGAATTTCAATTTAATGGGCGCGTGATTCTTTTGTGTTCGCTCCTCTCCCTTTATTTCTCTCCGAGATGCATAACTGCGCTGATTAAGTGAAAGGTCGAGTTTCCGTGCCCTGGGTTAACGTGAATACTAATTCGTGCACAGGTGATGAGTTTTTCCATTTTATGTCGCAGCCCGTTTTTTATCATTGCGTGCTTGGAATTGGTCGTGGATTTCAATTGACTTCGCTGTTAAGTACCTCGGCGAGCTTTTGGAGATGCTGTCATCGTTTTTCATTATCAGCCCGCCGTGGTAGGAAGATTGGTGCATAATCTTCTTTCCCTCGCTGTGGAAACGGGGTCGTACCCCGCCGGGGCCATTTTTTGGAAAATTAGGGTGAAGTATAGGAGGTGGCTTATTAAGCCTCAACCTCGCCTTGAAATGAAGGTAATTATTATTAGTACGGGTCGATTTTGAAATTCAAATCGTATAAATAAACTCAAGCTACATATGCAGGAAAAATATATGCATTCCTTTTAGCAGTTGACTATTATTTCTTCTTTGTTATTTATTCTTCAATTTTCGGTTTTGTAGTTTGGTTTTGTAATCCTGAGGAGTGTGGTTTTTCAAGATTTTTCCAAGCGATTTTGTAGTGTATTTTACATGGCGGACTTATACCTCATTTTTTCCCAGAGAAATATTTTGTTTCTTTTTACTGCAAACTTTTTAAAGCAGAAATAGTAAATAATTTCATACATTTTCATTTATCTAAAATGTACACGAAGCCTCAATGCGACTACAAAAGAATATATCAAAATTTAACAATAGAATATTAATAACGATAAATGAAGGATTATTCACAAAAGCGGTGCGGATTTCCTTACAACGGTCATTAGCAATATTCACAGTTATGACTGTTTCTTCTAAGAACACGTTGAGTTTCCTTTTCCATCGTTCACCAATACCGATAGTTATTCCAAGTGTTACCACTTACGAGATATATTTCCATCGCGGTGAATTTTTTTAACTCCATCCAATAACTGGTAAACTTATCTCGTTATTATAAGTAAGTGAATGGTAAACTATCTGGTCGCTGTGTTTCTGCACGCACATCTAAACAACTGTCGAAACTTCGGCGTACACTCGAATATTATTATGATACGTGGTAAATGTTTTATTGGCAATATTTCCGTCATAGCGAAACCTTGGGAAGTTTATGAGATCATAAAAACTTAATAGATCTGGTTCTCTAGCCTCTATGCTCTAACTCGGACCATTCTATCACGCATTGGACTAATAACCAACTTAGACGTCGTGCTATTAATCCCTTGGAACGTATGCGTCATCAAACGTGGGAGAGCATGTGGGTCACCAAAAAAACACTACATTGTTGTGTTAGTTTCTGACCATGAGACATAATAAGGGGAAGTAGCATGTCAGCCAAGGTTTGTCCTCAAAGCTTTGAGCCAAATCTATTTATCCCGCGAAAGCGTTTCGTTTAGAAATTTAAGACGCGAGTTTACAAATGGTCCATGTTATTGCACGTAAAGGACGTGTTACTGAGATAATTTTAAGGATTGTCGTTTACAGTCAGTATAGCCGACGTAATAAAAGCATAAGTGCGAGGAAAAGAAAACTTCGCAGATAAGTAGTTGGGTGCGATTCTTGAGAAACTCCCAAGTTTCCCAGCACCTCGTGGTAGTAAAAATGGGAGCTTTTTGCGAAAGGCGTTTTTCGGGCAATGTGCCCTATATTTACAAAGTTTAGCCCGACGGCGTTGTTTTCTACGAAATTTGCGCCTTTAGTGATGATGGTGTCATTCGCAAAATCTTTTCGTTTTAAGATAATGCAAGTTATTTGCGAAAACTTCTTTGTATTTGTAAACTGCCATTTTTTGTTAATTCTCAAAGTCACAATGTGCCCCAAGTTAATATTAGATGCGTTAGTTATTTCATTTTTCATTCGATAATTTTAGTCGAACGCTCCAATTTTGAAGAAACACTTTTGCCGCCAAATATAAATTCAACCGTCACTCATTTTAACCTTTGGCAACATTTAAGAGCAGTATTTCCCTTCTTAAGAAGAAAATAATTTTGGTCGTTGGGGTTTAACATGGTCAACCGAGCGTCTCGACTTTGTTTGATATTTATAGTGGAGCATGCGCGCAATCCTATGCTAAAGCTAATTAACGCGACCTTATGTAAGTAAACCGGCCCTTGGATTTTTATATAATCAATTCTTCTGAAATCCAGACTTCTTTACTTAATTCAATTAAGTACTTTCCCAGAATTAAAAAATTCTTAATGTTTTTCATAACTCGTTTCCTTAAAGAGAAAAGAGAGACGCTTGGCTAGGTTTTATTTGGAGCGGCAATTTCTTTAAAACGTAAAAGGCAGCGGCAAAATAACCACGTGGCTTCGTTGAATTCCGCAGCGCGATTACAGTTGATCCGCGTATGTTCTGCAAGAGCTTTTCCTTACCAAGCTCTCCCTTTTGTCCTCTCGGCGAAGTCACTGATGGAAATTTTAGTCCTCCATTTGTCTTCTATGGAACCAGGATGTGACGAATAATCGGACTAGCTGACTTCGAACCTTTCATTGACATAAATTAACATTTTTCATGGCTCCTTTAAACAGTATTAATCTTTTGCTGGAGAAGTGATTATACAGTGATAACCTTTAAAGATTAGATTCTTAAATTCGGCTTCCGGTAGTTATTTTTCTCACTATTGTACGCTTGTCATGTTAAAATGTTTCACATCCTCAATGGTTTTTGTATTTTAACTGCAATAATTCGAAAAGTAATTCGGAATTTACTTTAGCTCCTTTAAAACTTCTTTAAGACACATGTTGCTTAATTACTATGTAATTTCAGAAAGTTATAACAAAGTTCACCTATTGGCTGAAATCATTGACAGTCAAGATGACCTCAGTAGCCACAAAAAGGCTGGGGTAAACAAGTACGCATTTTGGCTGCATATTAGCTGTAATTTAGAGACATAAATTGGCGAATCGCCACTGAGGCCGGCTTCTTTTGTAGTCCAAATTTTCATATTTTTAACAGAAGTTCAATTGTTATTCCTTACTTTGATTGATCAAATGGCTCATGTTGTTAATCTCTTTTCGGCGATTGTGGATGAAACATTCCAGAAAGGAAAACGGATTATTAAGAAAAACATCTTCAAATATAAAGACGTTTTTCTCGATTCTAAGCTTACTCGAATATGGGAATGATTCAGCCATAGGTATTGTTGAATTTTATCAAGTATCGGCTTGATTGCGCCGGGCAGTCGGCGTGGTAAGGCCCATCCCATTTGCTTCAATGAATCGATTTCTTCGATTGAGCGCCACGGTAGATCCATCGCGATGGCCATGGATCATTTTTCGTGGTGTCAAGGTAATGGTACTTCTTTTCGAGCGAGCTGCCGTTTCAAGCTGCGGCTGACGTCAGGAGGAGCAATTGAGTCCACTTTGTAATGGGTAGGGCATGAAGGAACTCACGGTGCACTTGTTCCGCACCACTCTTGACGCGTCGCCTTCAATCCGTGACCCGTTAGGTTCGGACCACTCGGGATGCGAATGGAGCATTTGTATGCGAAAGGAGGAGTCGGAGGGTAATTTCCTTGTTCCGAGCTTCTTAGTGCCAACCGTGGCTCGGTTCCTCTTGAAAAAAAAATGCGCGCGAGGGTGGTATGGAAGCGACGATCTCCCTTGTTAATTTTTTGTTTGCCGTTTATTCCCGCCGCTGTTTTTGTTGCCTGCCTCTGAATCACACCGGGCGTTGTTCTCCGCTATAAATCGTTGAAATGTATTTGCGATCAGGCGTCGCAATGTATCAAGAAAATCTGTCCGAATTTATTCATTGCTTTGGTTAACGAAGCCTCTGACGACGAAGCTCCTTTATAACGATGTCCGGCAGTCCTCGTATTTTTGTTTTTCCTTTTATATTTCCTGGTAAATTAGCTTCGCTTCCATCGCAGGAATTATTTTTCGAGCATACATCAGAAGGCCTGCCACTGGTACCCCTGTTTGTGACAGACCACATATAGTTTTTGGGATTGCATTGGTAAAATGGTTTCCAACCTGGCCTACGTCGCCGCATGTGTGCGCAGGTGCGTAGGAATGTTCCATTTGCAATAACTATTCTCAAGACTTTTTCCTGTCTCACTAATGGGCGTAATTAAATGCACTTTTATTATTATATGTACAGGTAATATACTCTTTGTAAAGTATGTATGGCGAAGTAGTGGAACTTATCCTCATACACTAGATTATATCTACCTATGGCAACGAAGGATACCAGGAACGCATCTGCTTCGTTAAGAGTGGTATGCCTGTAACATGTTTTTTCATTTCAATATTCGCCAACTTCGCACATTATTTACCCTCTGGAATTACGTTGAAATTTAATTTCAAATATAATTATCGAGCTGAACAATTCTGAAATAAAAAAGAATCTGTCGTCGGTTAATCACCGTTGATGACGACTGCTTGGTTGCCGAAACGCGTATTTGTTTTTCCTAGCCATTTTATCGCTATTGGAGAGACGAAATTTGTCCCTTCGATAATTTGCGCTTACGAAATTTTAAATGAATATATAGAGTAGGAAAATTTGTTATCGACCGGAAACGGAAAAATCCTAATCTGATCTCATCTCGACCGTTGTTGCTTACTTTTTTTGGATTGGGCGTATTAATGTTCCAGCGCTTTAACGCGTAAGGGGAGGAAGAAAGCCAAGGTTTAAGATCTTTGGCGATGAGTGAGGGATGAACTCATGGAATGATGAAAAAAGATGAGTTGTAAAATACCCAGGAAATGAGCAGTGTGCGTGAGGCAGATGATAGGACGACTGAGTTGCGCTATTTCTAATAGGAAAATGATGATTAACGGAAGTGATTTGTAAGGTTAAGGAAACCTGAGGAAATGGTTTGGAATAAATTTATTATCAGGCTGACTTAGAATAGCTTTCTCTCCATTTTGAGACCAGCTTCTTGAAATTGCCTTATTAAGTTATACTATGCAGCTGAGGTAGGATTTTCAATTTGACTTGGGTGCGCGCCAAATGATTTTTATTAATCCTCTCAGCAATGATGATAATAAGCCGTTATTCTCCAGAATGACCTTCAACTCCCGTTTCACTCAAATTCGGATTTACTCGCAGTAATATCGATTCGCTCGTTAGGATACGTGACCGTGCACGCCTGCGGATTCTCCATTGTCCCCATTAATTGGGCTGCCACAAAAGATCTAATTGAGTGATTCATATTTAGTTTTTTGTCGAACAAAATTTTATTAAAATTTGAAGTTGAAACCGTTAGAAAATGATTGACGATGATAATTCATTTTCGGTATCACTGCCTTAGTAGAAATATGTAGAATTTCCAGAAACGTTGAAAAATACAACCACGTTCATTGAACGCTTATTTTTTGCGGAAAAATGCAGTTTTCGCGGAAATGTTGCGAAATAAGAGATTTTGAGCGTAACATTAATCTTCCAAATGCAATAAAAACATTTTATTATGCGTTGAAGATGAAGAAAGAGGGCTCTTACGAAAGATCTTTACGAGGTTAAATTTTCATTCTCAATAAAGCGATCGTTGGAGCCCTAGAATATGTTTGTTGTCAATTGCCCATCATATGGGTTTGTGAGAGGATGGAGACTATCTAAGGCTGGAAGTAGGCTGAAAAGGATTGATGTTCAAGGACGACAATTTGACCCAAACGTATAGGGTGGCCTTTGCGCGGGGAAGACTTTCTGCGACCGTACCATTACAGAGATGGGTGATACGATATCATCCCGACGGATCACCTCCACATTATTTCTGCGAAACGTTTTAGCCTGCTTGAAAATGTGATATAACCACTCAATAATTTTTGGACCGGGAAATTTGTTAACGTTCTTTGTTGTAACGCCAAGAAAATATTTTAAAATTTTTTTTCTATGGAGGGGATAACGATAGAGGCGTGTGAGCATTCGAAGAGCCAGGAGTACTTCGCCACATTGTTTTAAATACGTTAAAGTGTACTTCGAGAGAGAATTAACGAGCACACCTGAAATCACATAGACAAAGTGCATTTCTGCTTCGATTACAATATGGTCGCCATCAGTGGCGATTCAGAGTCAGTAGATTCTAAACTCTTAAATTTGGTTTTCTCGACTCTTTAAGGCTTCCCAACCTTTTTAAGTCTGTTGGAGAAACATAGTTTGCCACCTTAATGGCTGTTTTTTTGTTCACGTCTTAAATTTCAATTCGCTTATCCCAAAAAATAATTCGGTTTTATCCGAGGTAGCTTTTAAAAACAAAGATATCTCATTGTTTTGAAAGTGGACCTTAAATTATAGGTAGTCCATGCTTAGAGAGCGGAGATTTTTTTGGAAAGCATTCTGTTTCTCAGACTCTCGCGGGATCGGGGCGTAGGAAGAGATAAACAGCTGGAATGTCACGCGGCACAGCTGCTCCCAAATGACCCTTCATTTCTACGCTATATTTACCCGACTCGGCGCTGGCAGCCTTCTCCGAACTTCCCTAGAGGAATTCGTGTAGGTGTCCTCCGGAGATGAGGGGGGGGGGGAAGAAAGAACCGACCCTTCCAGAGAGGAATGGTAACTTAATCCGGGGGTTTGTTTTTATTTCCTTATTTTGAGTCACTTCACGCTTCGCGGGATTTCAAAAGAGTTTTTTCACCGTGGCGAAGTCGCCAATGCTTGTTCGCACTCCATCTCCTGAAGTATCCCTCATTTGTTACGCTTCTCCGCGTCCTATCTCCCTCTTCATCCACCGTTCCCGCCGCGTTCCTTTTTGCTCTCCCTTTTGTGCCCGCCTTCTCCTGGTTCGCTCCCTCTCGTATTATTCCTCCTATCGTACTCCTCCACTTTCTTTAAGGTTGGTTTCAACGGTGCCAGTGCACTGGTGCCAGTCAAGTGAAATGGTTGCGCGCCCAGCAATAGCGCGTTACCGGCCATGTGTAAACAGATCGCGCCAGTGAATAGGCAAGCCAACTAGAACCGCGCCAGTAAATTTTCGGCGTGCCAGTGAGCCAGTAGGGCAGTAAAAAATGGCGGCTTGTAAGTGGACGGAGAAAGAGGCATCGACATTTGTCGGGTTAGATGAAAGATGTGTTTGTGGTACTTTAGTCACGCGGATTATAAAAACAAAAGTGCAATTAAGCGCAGGTGAACCGTGAATGGTTTTTGTTATTAAGATGATCTTCTCCTGCGACTTCTGTTAAAAAACAAGCAGAAGCCCCTAATGTTTCGCGTCTTCGAATCCAGTCACGCACCCACATTCAACAAACGCGACGTTTTTGCTTCCGGTGACGAATTTCAGTTCTTCAATAAGCATTTCAGATACCACCAACCACACCCGCGCGAACAACTTACGCCATTTTATGCCTACTAGAGTGGAGACAGTAGAACAACCGTGTAAACACTTACTGGCATACCAGTTCACTGGCAGCCAGGCCACTGGCCCCAGCACACTGGCACCGTGTAAACCAATCTTTACATCTCCCGCTTCTTTCGCCCTCTCCTCATTAACTCTCCTTCCTACGCCTCCCACAACGTCGGCTCCTTTCCTCCCCACGTCCTCACTTTCACCTCCTCCCAACTATATTCTCCCTCCTCCTACGTGGTAGTAACGATGGAGGGGCTAGTGGAAATAGACCGTCGATTGGCAATGCTTACAACTTGTCCTGCTACCGTCTTACGCAAATTGCCCCGTTATCGAGAGCTTTCTAAATGAGATCGTCTGTTTTTTCGAAAGGAGTTATTTATTTATTTTTTTGTAAGTTCCGTGACGGTCACAGTTGGCCTTCCAAAGAGGGAGCGGTAGCGTGCGAAGGGAGAATAGGAAAGTGTTATCGATTGGCGCTTTTGATGTGTATTTATAGGTTGGATGTAATTGTCGAACCAGATCGGGATTTGGTGACTGCGGAAATGATGGAAGATCGACGTAAGATTGCGCGACGTATTGAATTTATATATTGAAAGGATTTGTTGTGCTTAAAAAGAGAAATATTGAGAAGAGTAAGAAACGGCGTTGAACAAAGCGATAAGATTATGTACTTTCCGATTTGTTTGAGAATTTTTGTTTCTCACTGTACTGAACGACAACTAAAGTGATCCAGCGAAGCGTTGAATCATGAAAGTCGTCGATTCCTGCGCAGTTTTGATGCTGTTTGAAAGATTAAATGTTTCATCTTTAAAGCTTAGATTATCCACTTCGTCCAAGTCAGGGGTGTACAATACGTTCGCATCTAGCTGCATGTGGCAAATCGGCCATGTATATATGGCTAATTGATTCTATTTTCCTACGTTTGGAAAATATTTTTCATAATATGCAATTTAGAGTGTAATATTAATCATCCTTTGAATTTACTCCTATATTGGAGGTATGATGGGCGGATAATACTTAGTCAACATTTCAAAAATCATAAGTTTCAGTGGTTTACTCTGTACAGTATTGATGTCGGTTTAAAACTTCAAACCTATTTCCGAAAGATTGCAAAACCTATTTATTTACATTTAATATATTTTGCATTGTGTGGCAAACGTGATGAGCTAATCGGCAGAATTGGGCTAGCATAGAATATCTTTTTGAACAAATCTGGTCTAAATAATAATATATTTTAGGGTAAAAACACTTTTGAACGCCATATTGTGTATAAACGTCCCTTAAAGTAAAAGCCTGGTCGAGTGTCTTAAAAACGGGCTTTTATGACTTTATTTATAAATATCTGTAATTCATTATATTCCAATGTCTTCGTCATATAGATCCTATAGCATAAGCATTAAAATATTCACCTACGCGATGCAAATGAACGTACTGAGAAATAAATTCGCTCAAAGCCTATTATAATCATCGTTTTTGTTCTTTAAATCTTCTTCCATAGTTATATTCTCAATTTGTTCGAAGATAATTATGAGGAGAAGTAATACGTTGAGCAAACTTAGCGTTTGTAACCGTTATCGAATGGCAGTCCGTGTATCACTGTGTTTAATCCCGAGCGTATAGTTACTTACGGTTAACAGGTATTATATCCATCACCGATGCGTTCAAGATATTTAGGACATACTTTTCCGGGAAAATTGGTTGATATACTATATTTCTTTCGCAAATTCTCAACATACTTCTATAAATACAGAGAAAGGAAAAGTAGTTTTATATAACATACCGTTAAATGAAATTCCATTCATTAACGACGTTTAGTTACTCGATGAAAATTCAGCCTCAACCATCAATTAAGGTTTACCTCACTTGACTGCCTAAAGCGAGGAGAATAGACAGTTTATAGCAGTAGCTTTAATTTCCCTTCCTCCTAGTTGTTTAATAGACTGGACCGTGTCTCATCGGGAGACCGTATGCAGCATTACCAGGATGATCAGCATACCTCGATGAAATCTGTGACCAAAGGTTTAAACTGTTGGACGGAATGGATGAGTTTGCAGGGTGTATAGAGCATGCCATCCTCTCCCTCTCTAGATGCGTTCTGAGAATTCCTCACGTTGAGGTAGTCGAGTGTTTGGCACTCGGCCAGTTGGCCCACGCCGTCCCTGGATCGTTGGATTCGTCGGATTTCGCTATTCGCGGAGCGATCGGTGGCGTTGAGGCGTCATCTTTGTTTCGATCTCAATAGGAAAAGTTTCATTGAGAAGGGGATACGGCGACTGTGGCGCCGTTGATGGCGTCTTTCTATTGACATTATTTGACGGGGAAACTGAACTTTAGAAAAGCCTTCCCTTTCACTCGTTGAAATCTGTTTTGTGAGAAACGTACTCAATTCCTCGATTACGACACGTATTCTTTATAGCTCGAAATTGTCGGTTTAGTTGATCACACGGTGACCCCGTTTTGGCAAGTCTCCTCAAAAGCGAAAATGTTCAAAAGTTTGTCCAGTCCTGGAGGTTTAACTGTTTGTTTTCAAATATTTTCCTAGAGTTGTGTTTTATCGGGCGCCTTGTAAAATTATTAGCTTCAAAGTATAAGAAATATTACATGTTATTAGACGAGATTATACATCTTGTTTCAGTGACTTCAAGTTTCCGCACTATATATTCGAAGGCAATACGGCATACTTTAGTAATTGCCCGTCAAAAATGCGTGCGTGAATAAAGCATTACATTAAAACTAAGACAGTTCCCGTTCTCTCTCCCTTTTACTCTACTTTTAGAAATGTAGCTATCTCTCTATGCGTGATATATAAAAATCTTACTCATAGAATGACATGAAAAAACAGACGAACGGAAAATACCCTCAAAGGTTAAGAGTAGATACGTATGACGTGTTGCGTATGGAAATATTTAATGGTAGTTATATACAAACGACGGACGGAAAAACACGTACAAGTTAAGCATATATAGCGTTAAAGTATTCCCCATATAAATGCGAAAATGGGAGTTGTCATGGTGGCAAACATTTCACATTGTTGAGAACGAGAGAAAAATATTTTTTTTCTGATTCTATACACAGATTCACGCTGATTCCACGTATATCTGAATTATCCCTTCAAGAAAAATAAACTATGTTTGCAAGCATAAAACCGCTCAAATCCTGAGTTTATGCCATCCTTATTGGTTATTTTGAAGTCCAAATGATTAATATGTACTTCTGAGATCGAACTCATGACCTTACGATATACAATGACATGTCTAAAAGGTGCTAGGAATATATCCAGTATATTGCAACATAATCGTCGAAATCGTATTTACCGTTTTTGAGTAATTTGCGTTACCAAAACTAGCCACAAGTGGCGCGACCTTAGCATTATCCGCATAAAAATAAAAATCCTGGCCTTTTATAGCGTAAAATTATATCATGGGGAGTGTTTTTAATATAATCAGCACATATATCCTCTCGAAATGAGCTTTTCGTTTAATTCTCACTGCGATCGAGATATTTAGAATAACAAAATTGCATGTTAATGTGATATAAAATTTTTAGTTTTTGTTCATTCACTTTTTTCAAATATACCATCCGTTATATTTCGATGGAATTATTTTGAATTTTTTTATAAATTTTGGGATGAAGAGATTATAGATGAATGTAGAAATATTGTCGTATTATTTTCATGCATGTATTAAACTACAAAGATCTAGAATACGCAGTAAAGCCAATTTAGTCGGGTGACTTGACGATATCAGTGACATTAGCATACGCCTGTATCCAGGATTCAAACATTTCGTCTAAACAGTGATATGCACGTATATCCAGCTGATAAGGTCCTTTAAAATCTATATATATATATATATATATATATATATATATATATATATATATATATATATATAAAACGAAATGCTACGAGGTTTTGCCATAACTGATTTATATTTATAAACTCTATTGACAAAATTTTGACATTTATGTCATGCGCAAAGGTTAACGATTTACTAAAATTATATGTACAAAACCTGGTGTACCGAAACTGACAAAGGCATTTTTCTGTGTTCTTAAAAAAGTAATAAATTGAACCCTTAACTGATACGGTGGGATATGCCTGCCCCGAGGAATATCGGTTTTCGCCAAATTTGTCAGAGTGAAGCATCTATCGGACGGCTGACCCTTACTATTCTCTCCAAAATATTGAGTATTTAAAGACTCATGACGTAGGTGAGGTGAGTGGTGCCGCCAAATCACACAGAAAAAGGTACCTAGAGAAATTGTAGGTTGTGAATGACGTGACGTCGTTGCTGTTTAATTATTGACTGGTGCCTTTTCCGACAGCTCCCCCGTTATTATTTTGTCTTAGTTGTGAGAGTTCAAGTTATACTTCACCCACTATAGTTATGATCAGTTTGGTAAATGCCCTTCGTCACGTGGGGAAAATTGTTTTTTTTTACCTTTGGTTTAGGGCTATTGTTAACCGCCTAAATAATCCAGGGAGGCTGTTTTCGGGCTAATGGCGAGAAACTCAATAGTCATTGATGGTTAATTAGCTTTCTACGAAAACGAGTCTCGGCGCGGTATGAAGTAATCAAGTGGATTGCACGATTAATATTCGGCTGGCGCCTCTTGCATTCCAGCCGTGTCTCGCGCGCTTGGTATTAAATTCACTCGCGTATAGCTATCCAACATACGTTAGTTTTCGAGGCATTTAAACGCTTTTTGAGACTAAGACTAGGGCGTTTATTTCGGGCCATGTCGTCGTGGGGAGGAAGGCTCCCGCCGTGAAAGGGGAGCAACGTGTTATCTCCTCCCCCCAGCCCAGTACCTACCCCATCCTTCTTCCCTTCAAATGCTATCGTTGTATTCCGCCATTCTTCTCCTCTTCTTTCCTATACAGTAGAACTCCAATTATCCGAACTAATTGGGACCGAGGGTGGTCCGGATAATCGAAAATTCGGTCAATTGGAAAAAAGGGCAAATGCGAGTTAAAGAAATTAACACGATTTTAGCTGTCCAGTTAGCACAAATCCTAATTGTTTATCTGCAAAACGAATAGGTGCGGTATTCGTGCGAAATTTTTCCGATACTGGTCGGTGAGCGAATTACTACGCCTATTTTACGTACCTTATTTGAGTCACGATGTTTCTAGAAAAAAATGCGTGAATTATTTGAGCAAATACGGTGTCTTGATGCAAATGATAACTTACCTTGTAATGTGCCACAAAAATTCAAGACAACTGCTGAAAAGCTGATGCCTGAAAAGAAAACCTGAGGAACGCACGCCTGATAACCAAGAAAGATCTCCAAAACAAAATTTCTCTGCGATGTCCTCGTTTTAGGTTACACAAATATCAATTTATTGCGGCTATAGTCGTATAAATACACATTTAAAAAATATTTTTTTCACATTTATATCCACTCTATTCAACAAAAAATATATCGTTTTTCCATTTGAAAAATTGGATATTTAACTTCCACATTCAACGCATGAAATATTGCACTTGTAATACGCTTCCAATACGCTTAAGTTGCTGTAATTTTCAGCGTGTTTTCTTTACGCATATTAATTTCGACGTATATAATCTAACATGTGTATAGATATTATTTATATCGTTTTTAAAAATCCAGCTCTCGTAACTTTTCAGAAATTATCATCGAATTTCGGTGTCCTCGCCTGCGGACGCTGGGATCTTTGTTGATATGATAGGTTTTTGTCGAGACTTGGTTAGGACGCTGGGATTTGTATGTAGATGAAATGATTGTGAAATATTTTGGTCACCATAATCTAAAAATATTCATTAAAGATAAACCAATACGTTTTAGTTTAATGATTTGGGTACTTCATGGGGCATCCGGTTATTGCAACGACTTTGACCTCTTATCGTGGAAAAGGAAGTGAAGAGGAAACGAACGGCTATCTTGTTGTCGGCTCTGAATTAGTTTTGAATATGTTAAAATCTGCGGAAGATCCGAAATCTCAAACAATTTATTTTGATAATTTATTTACCAGCCGAGACTTGCTTATCAGACTCCGTAATTTAGGATATTGTGCAACAGGCACGATTCGTGGACACCGTCTCACTCAGTGTCCATTGTTGAACAGTAAGGATTTGAAGAAGAAGCATAGGGGGAATAATGCAGATCATTTTCCAGACACTATAAGAAAGGCAAGTAGAAGCTTTAGTTAGATTTTAAATTGGTGCAGTGACATCCCCTACCAAACGCCTCTGGCGGATTTTAGGGTAATATTGTAATTGTATGCTTACCGTTTTGATGACCAAAGAAAGGTAAGGATGGTAAAATGGAATGATTAAATGTCTAACCGTGACCATTAATTTCGACACCATCGACTCAATGGGAACAACTCAAAAGAGAAAAAAAATGTTTGTAGTAAAAAATCACAACAAATTTATGGGCGGTATAGACCAGCAAGACTGGCTTTTCGGAAAGTACATCACCTGTGTTAGGGGTAAAAATGATCGTAGCATATCTTTATATGAGTGATAATCATGACTTTAGTAAATTCATGGGTAATTTATAGAAAACTACATTAAGAGGATGATTTGGATTTATTAAAATTCAAGAATGCGATAACATTTTTATCTAATACTGCAGCGTAGCAGGGAGAACACTGTGTGGGTAATTGCTGCAAGTCTTTTCTCTATGACATAGCCGAAGATTTGCTTTGAAGGGAGAGAACATTTGATGAAGGAAAGAAAGAACCAACAACGCTGCTAAAACCGACCATGAGCTGGAAAGCCACGCACGTATTATATACGGTGCGATAAAACCCTATGCATAGAATGTTGTACCTTATTGTAAGAGATTGTGAGTTGTAGTGGTTTTTAAATACTTCTAAAATCTTAGAATTTGCCTTATTTTTACAAACGGAATCAATAACTTTTACTTAATATATCGTAGAATTTGTTGAAATTGTTAAATTTTATGTTGCAGTACTATAAAATATTTAGCAAAGATTTTGGAAAGGTAACACAGTCCCAGCGTCCTCATTTGAGGACAGTTGATTGTGAGTCATTAAGGCGGGTGCAGGAGTATCAAAAGAATCTTTTTCCGAGGCCGAGGGGTAAGTCCGAATGTCGCAGCGCAAGGGTTAAGAAACATGCAGCAATGCAGAAATTTTTAATTTGGTTCGGATAATCGGACATTCGAATGATCGGCGTTCGGATGATCGGAGTTCTACTGTATTTATCCTGCCAGTAGAATTTAAAAAAAAAAACAAAAAACAAAAATGGAGGTTCGAGCAGGGATGGCAAACTTATGGTACGCGTGCCACTTTTGGTTGACATCCAAAAGAAATTTTTTTTTATTGACTGTCTCTTTAATATTTTTCCACTTCTGACACAATATAAAGAACTATTTCTAGCGACTTTTCAATTATATTGATAAAATAATTGAATAACGGTGACTTTTTGCCCGAGAACAAGATGCTAGTTGCTCCATAATTTTCGATCGGCCGTAAATGACAACGAGTCATTTTAGACGACGAATTGAATTTTATGCAACCAACCTATCGTTTTATTAGCTCTAAATCTGAGAATAAATGATCATAGTTAAATGATAAATAAAAGTTAAACAAAATTATTTATCTTTGGATGCGTTTTTATTTGGCGCGTGAGGTATGAAAGGAAAGCCAATTATTGCGCTTTTGGCACGCGCGGAAAGAAAAGTTTGCCATCTCTAGGCTAGAGGGAAGAAGACATTCAAGAGGAATTCAGCCGCAACTGCATAGCACATGAGCAGAGCCGTCGGAATGAGGGAGAGTGGGAAAAAAACATTTAATATAGTTGGATTTAATCATACCGAGAATGCTGTATCCTGGGTTCCCTCGTTGTTCTCCTCTCAGCCGCTTCGCCTCAAACGCGCCGGTGACGAAGACCAATCGAAGAGTTGCGGATCTGGAATAATACGAAAGAAGCGTCAAATGCTTTATTTTTCGCAAGCAACTATGGGTGGGAACGGTGAGATTTCGAGAGAGAAAACGACTGTAAAAGAGGCGGGATTAGGATCCAGTTGTTTAATATTCCTCGAGTGTTGTCACAAAGCTACCATGACGTGTCGTTTGCAGTCTATTTCGAGTGAGGATTGTTTGGAATGTTTGTATCCGATTTTGTGATTTGGAACATCGTGTTTCGACAGCGGGAGGCTTAGTGTTTGTACTTGTTCCGGAAAATATGTATTGAAAAAAAGTGAAAGTTGCAAGAATTCAAAATAAAAATGGACAATACCGGTTGAACGCGCCAGAAAAATGCAACACGTAAAAAGTTCCCAATTAAGCCTTAAATTCGTAAAACCCCGCATTCACAGAGCAGCATATTTGGATCGATGCAATATTTATTTGAGTAATTTTTGTGGCATAATATAATGATAATGTTTTCCAATTTGTCGCTCTGGAGTTGTTTTTGTAGACGAGCCATTTTTCCGGCCCCTAATTGAAGGGAAATGCACAAGAGGCGGTTATGAAGGATATATTGGCGCTGTGGGAATTCGAGATGCGGTAACAGGGTTAATGATCAAATGACCTGCGAAGCAGTTGAGCGCGCCAAAATCCAGGCGGCGCTTTCCCGACGATGATTACATTCATATCATCCAGATGAATCGGTATTGTCGCAGCTGGAACTCTACCCACTTCAGCCTTTAATTTTCTCTCTTCCCGGCCAACAAAATAAGCCAGCCATACAAACATCTCTGATATTGCCGGGAAAGTAATCAGAGGCTGCCGATTCGCCTTAGAGAGATCCCCTCACACTCGGTAGATGCTGCTCACTGGTTCCTTTCATCTTTCTCTCGACTGAGTGGGTTGGGGCAGAGCCCTGCACTAAAGAGGAGCACCAACTGCGATAACATCGGCAAATGCTGGTTGGCGGTATATGTCTCAGAGCAGGATTCTCAGTGGTGTTTCCTCAACTTTAAAATTGCGAGCTTATTGATTTTTTAGGAAGCTGTAAAGAAAGCAACACGTACGTTTACAGTACCCGCATGTTTTCCCTGGACACCAAAATACCTTTGGTGCTCTTTGTTAAGAGTAGGTTAATGCCGGCACCGGGTTTCTCTCCTTTCTTGTTTGTGTGTTCGGTGTGGAAGGAATTATGGCTATAATAAATAGTAACCAACAACAACAACAGCCGCCAAAACGCCTCGCCCCGCGCCTGAATACGCTGTGTTACCATCCGCGTCTTGCTCTAATTTTATCGCCGTACGTTTGTATATTACTCCGTATTTCACCGGATATGTGGATGAAATCGGAGGGTGCTGCGCGCCAAATTATCCTTACAATAACCCTTGCAAGGCTGATCCTCATATATCCTAGATATTCTTAGGGTAAAATGGATTTCAACATCAGCGGTATTAAACCCCTAGTACGAATACCCCTGGGGTGTGTGATGTGTTTTTAATGGGCACCTGTAAATATTATTTCCGATGCATTGTTCTCCTCCCTTCATAGTTAATGCTTAACCTCCGGCATTTTCGGAAATCTTCAAGGATTCGGATGTTGTAAGCGGTTTTTCCTATGAAAGATTATACACGAAATTATGTTGAATACTTTATTGTGTTCCTTCAAAATAGGGTTTAACTGTATATAGACATTAACAAATTTTATTTTAGTCCTAAGGCTAGCTCGATAATTCTCTTTTGAATTAAAATTGCTTTAATTTAACTTTTGAGAAGTAAAATAAAGAAAGGGAACAACTCTTATGCTGTAAGTTAGTTTTTTCCTTTCTTTATTTTACCTTCGTCGTAATCTCCACCTATTATCAATGTTTGAGAAATGGCTATCGATCGTTTGATCAACTAGGACAACATTTTAAAAGCAGACAAATATCATTTAAAAAAATTGATTATTTGCTCAGTTAGTATCTTATAATTACAATCAGGGTTCAAATGTAAAATACCAGGGGATATGCGATTTAAAAAAAAATGCACAGGTTCTCAATGAGAGGGTGAAAACTTCCACTCCACTTCTCTCTGGCTGAATTCCATATTACGCGTTTTGCCTTCGTTTCCGCGCCTTCCAATATAAATGGAGAATTCCAATTATTCCCGAAAAAAAAGAATCGTTTCCTGTCGCGCGATTCTGCCACGATCACCGAAACGGAAAACGACGCAAAAATCCTTCGCGTCTCGTCATTGTTGACAGCGACCTCGTGAATCGCGAATCATTCACTCGACACCGATATTTCATTTGAGTTTTTGGTTAGAATTATTCTCCCCTGCCTCTTCTCTGGCGCTCTCTTCCCCATCCCACTTAACGTCCTTCCTTTCCGTTCGCTCTCTTTCCCCGTTTCACATTTGCCGGCGTGTAGCTATTCCCTCGATTGCCTCCATAAATGTCCAGCGGTCTGGAATATCGGGCGCTGATTTTACGGCGGCCTTGGCACTTTGTTAGTACCGCTTCCCGAGTGCTCATTGTTCATGGCGCTGTATCCCTGCCTTACTTAACGTTCGCCGTAAATTACATCCCCTAAACTCGGAGTAAATGCCAAGAAAATGAGCGGCCTCTCTTTCGGTGAGTATGTCATTTGTGTCCGCTTTGGTTGCTTCTCCTTTCCCAAGTAAATTTCATGATTATGATTTTCGTTGCTGGAATGGGTCTTGTCGATCTTTTGCCGTGTTTACTTGCTTCGGGAATTGTATAAAAACGGTGATGCGTCGATTCGTATTACGAACAAAATAAACAGTCCAGGTTAATGTTTCAGTTAATTCTGCTTATTTAAGTAAAACAGCTCTCGCGTTCACATTTTATACGGACGAGTGCTAGTTAATTTAGGCATAAATGCCGTTTGTTTGAATGCAGAGAGGCGTGATATAATCGCTGTTTTTGCGGGGCATGGAATATATCAATATACGGATAAACCGACTTTCATACGTGCTCGTGTGTTACGGAAACGTACGTATGTATTCAAGCGTACTCGGGTGTTTTCCCATGCGTAATTGATGCCCCGTTTCATTGGTTATTCCGTGAAATGTGTAATTTGGTCAAGGCAAACGTCATTTTTTTAGTTTTTCTGCGATATTCATGCGATATGCACGACGCAGCGCCGAAATTAGTTAGCGTTCGAAAAAGGGCGATAGTAAAAAATGTTATTCTGCTTCATGAAGTCAGATTTCGTATTTCTTCGAATCGTTCTGTTCGCTTGACTAGATTATTAGGATTTAATATAAATAGCTTCCGCAGTTATTTAGGCCAACTAGAGATTGAGAGACTTATTACTTCTGTAATTTAATTGCATCGATCCGAATCGCGAATTTTGCCTTTCTTTGTTAAATATTAATTAAGAATAAATGATATTTATATTATAAACAAACTCGTGTGCTTTTAGCTTTATAGAACAAAACGTTGCTTATCGCAAATACTGAACATATTTTGGTTTTACTGTCTCAATTTAATGGATTGCTAAAATGTGAACTTAACTAAAAAGAACAAATTCCGTTTAATTTTCACAATTCGCTATTCATATATAAATAAATTGATCTGAAATGAAAGCGGTAGTAGTTGCATTGCGGAAATCCTCCGCCAGGATTCGAGCCCAGGCGGGAGGGCAGTACTCAAGCCAATCCGCCACCGCTCATTAATTTCTTTGATATACGTCAACATTCCAGACTAAGCACTTAAGTATACAAAAATTGAAAAATTAAGTACTAGTCATAGGTACCTCCAATAGGCATTAAGATTAAGAAGAAATGGAGTTTGGAGTTCGAAATTTGTAGCACGGCGCTCGAATTCTGTAAACGAAATAAAGGTATTACACCCGCTATTGTTGTGGTTTGCGATTTCCTTACGGGAAAAAGATTTATGCCAAACCATTTTTAAAAAAATTGACGTATAAGTTATCAATTTGGCAAAATTTGAACCTCCTCTCTCTCATACCCTCTCTAAATGTAAGAATGGACCTTCTGGTCTAAATTTCGCCCGAATAAAGACGATTATCTATCTATCTATCTAAATCTGTCTTTCCTTTTCTCGTTTCAGGCTCCGGGGAGACGTCGAATCTGGCACGCATGCGCAATTCTGCTCTCGGCCAATCCGAGCCATCCCTCTCAGCTAGCGTGGTGAGTGTTTGATAATTGCCTAATTATTTCTTAACCATAATGTCTAAAACAACCTTGCCCATAACCCCAATGGAGGTAACTGCTGCTCTGGTTCACACACGTTTCACGGTATCGAGTCTTTGAACTCCTGCGATATTTTCCGCGGGAGTCTTTGTGTTCGACGACTCAAACTCCGCGTTATGGAGCAACGCAACAAGAAAATGACGAAGAATGAAATGCTCCCATATATTTTGCAGTGCGACCAAAATAAGAGCGGTTAATCTTATAAGAAATATTATTATTTTGTGGTTTAAGCGCCACATGAATATGTAGCGTGATTATTGATTAAGCTTCATCCATGTTTTTAGCTATTGTTAAAAAAAAGTTTACTCCGGGTGAAATTCAAGGTATTTTTTCAAATCGGTATTTTTTTAGTCGGTAATATAGACGATCTCTAGGTGTATTTTAAATCGGCTATCATAAAAAACGATTAATGCGTTTATTAAAATGATTAATTCTTGTTTATAAATATTAAATTTTTGAAAAATGGGTATTTAAAATCTCCATTTCCATGAGGACTAAAATGGCCGTGCATAAATTTTGCACGAAAAAAAAACATTTCAAGGCTTCTATTATATTATTGCTAAAGACATTCTTACGTAGAGGTACGCGAAAGCAATATTTTATTCCAACACTTCTTTTTAGGTAAAAACGTTTTACAACGGGTTTTTATGTAATTGCAACCTTTCGTCCCGAAACCATGTATTTTTGGTGAAGGAAAAATAAATGTAATCCAAAAAGTTTCCCGTGACCTTTAGAAACTCTTGGCTAACCCTTAAGTGTACGCTTGCTCTGGTAGAATACTGCCGGTTTAAAATACCCATCTTGTTGCATGCCTTTACGCCAATCCAAACAGGTGAAGACCAGTGCTGTAGTCGTAAATAAAGCAGAGGGTATACCGTTTACGGAAGTAAAACTTTGAGGGGGAGGGGAGAGGGTCGTACCCAGTTTTTTAAGTGCAATGAGCTTAATTTGAATTTCTTTGAAAATTTTACTTCAGTTATATTTAGCGATGTATATAAAAAATTCAAAAATAATAAGAACAGTATTTATTTTCAATCTGATCGAAACAAAAGTAGTATTAGAATATTGTTGTTAAATCTCTTCACTGGCCGCATATTTTCAAGAATTTTGGATGCAGTTTCAATATTTGGGGCCACGAAAAAAGGAGGAATTATCTGTTTTTTTTCAATCAACCTGTATAATTTCTCATAAGGCCAGGGTATACGCTATACATTCGAAAAAAGCAAAGGGAATACCCTATTCATTCGAAAAAAGCTAAGAGTATACGCCGTATACCACCCTATACCCTCCACTACAGCACCGGTGAAGACGGCGTAGACGCATACGGTTCCCTCTTTTACCCTCGGGAAGTAATTCCATTTGTCGTGCCAATCTTATCCTTCTAAATATATTTTGTCCGTCGGGGTGGTAGGAGTCAGAGGAGGAAACGGCGAATTTTCTCGGCGGCGCGAAAATCTAATAAAACAATGTCTATTTCTTCCGTCGACACTCAAGAGACCACCCACATCTTTCGAGTTCCCTTTCACAAGGATGTACCCAAGGGGAGGGGGTCCGGACCCTCCCCCCCCCTCCGGTGTACAGACATTTGTGGAATCTGCGATAACCACGTTACGAACTTGCTACGTTTCCTCTTGCTATGCTGCCACTTGCTGCGTTGAGTTATGAGAACTAAAAACGTTATAAAAGTTTATACTATTCGAATAGGACTTTTATTTAATCAATTGCTGGAAATTGAGTTTTGGGCCCCCGAAGTAAATTTATGGATACGTACATGCCCCTTAATATGAGCGTGAGACAAAGGACTTGAGTCTCTTCAAAACCATGGTCTCGTAGGCGCGGCAAGCTGTGCAAATGCGCGGTAAGCTCTCAGTACCTAGCGAACTTGAGTATTTAGCGGCCGCTTGTCTGATTTGTTCATTTTTGCTTTCATTGGGTCTAACTTGTCATTTGTTCGGTGACAAAATAGCATGGAGAAACCGATCGAATAATAGGAAAACGTCCATTTTTGGATGCCGTGGCTGTGCAGGAATACATATACTTGCGAAGAAACGACTACAGACAGTAGCGGATTTGAAATAAGGCCAAAGTAGGCAATGGCCTAGGAGCGGCAAGATTTCGGGACAGTAATAAAAAACGGGATTTCGGGGCGGGATTACAAAAATAATATTACGCAGCTTTTTGATGAATTGAACTCTGTTATGTCCCGCTGACGGACGGATGGACAGACACACGCATGAGCGATTCCTTTTGAAAAATATAACGCCAAAAATGGGGCGGAAAAATAGTTTGACCTAGGGGCGAGAAATCCGCTACTGACCACAGAGTAATATATCCTCCTTTGAATTGCTATCCTACCAACGCACGCCGCTCTCCGCCGCGAATGATGATGTCAGACTAACTAACTTCCTTCGTTTCTTTCTCGACGAAATGCTCGGCTGCAAAAATTGACTGCGCGGAGTGCGAACGGCCGTGTTGATACAAAGACGCGCCTGTCAAATTTTCGCCCGTTCGGGTTGGCCTTCATGCTCGATGCGAGTTCTTCGAACTTCCCGACGCTATTCGCAAGATCCTGAACGAGGTTAGGCACTCGGGTCACATAAGTCGAGTCGGCATCTCCGTTCGAGGAGTTATATTCTTCCCCGGAAACCTCTCTTTTTGTCTTTCTGAGCGAGAAATCGGAAACAAGAAATTTAGGCGATGAGGAACGCCTCTCTCTCTCTCTGCCTCTTGGCGTTTGTAACCTCCGTAAGATTTTTTTTCACCCTTCCTCCACCCGCCCTCCATTTCCTCTCGGATTTACGTCCGAATTGCCGGATAAAGGGGGAGAAAGTGAGTCGGAGGAGGAAGTAATACGTTTTTCAAGGTAACGTAGTGAAATCTCCCACAATCTTTCTCGGCGGCGATGAAACTTGGCGGAAATCCGATTTATTTCAGGGAGAGAGCGATTTTCGTCAATCTGTTGCGTAGCCAGGGAGGGGGTTTTCGAGTTTTTTTCCCCCTCAAGGAAAGGTCTGGTGCGATTTATATTTAGGCGTAGAATCCAAGGCGTACGTCTCGGAAGTTACTCGACGGCGGATTCTCGTATTTTCCACGTCGTCGGGAGATAGTCGTGTTTCCACGGATGGGGAGTGTCGGCTTACACAGAGAGAGACGGGTCTCAAGTGGAGCGTGGAGACTCGCGGTTTTCCTTCGCTGCTGTTTAAAAAAAGGGCATTTTTTTCTCCTCGGTCGTTCGTACGGGGATAAAAATTCGCGAGATCTACTGTAGAACGGGACGATACAAAGGCTCGTTTTTCCCCAAGACGATAGATATGTCTTTATAGAGCGAGATTGAGACTAGGCAGTCTCTTCATCTACCTAATCCATTGTCAATTACAGACAAAAAGATAGTCACAAAGAACAAAAATGAAAACGTTGCATAAAATATTACGTAAATACAATGCCATGTTACCATTTCCGGAAATGAAAAGAGGTGGAGATTTGTTTGTTTGTGGGGGAAAAACTGAGGATAATTAAAGTACTGTACCATAAGCAAAACCCCACTGCAGAAAAACATACACAAGAAGGGGGGTGGTTGTGAAAAACCTGCGAATACTACGATTAGGGATCGCAATAGGAAAACGAGAAATGGGAATTGATAGGCACTTGTTTGGTGCATTGCACCCCCTGCCATCCATCAACAAGGTGACTTGCAGGGTGTAATGTAGAGGTAAAGATAAATTCGCTCTAGTGATTTCTCCGTAGCGGTACGCCGTAGGTGCGATGCGGTTGGTGCCTGGGAGGCGGTACCCTGACTCGCGTGATCTCGGGTGTCGCGCTGTAACGTGACGTCACGCGCGGCGTCGGCATGGTTCTTGCACCGCTTGCGTTATTGTTTTGTCTCTTTCTCGCTTCTCTCCACCCACATCCTCGACTCCCCCCCCCCCTCCCGTATCCTCCTCAAATCGCGAGTATCGGCTTACTTCCTTCGCGGTACCAAGGACGGTATACGCGCGGCGATATAAGGATTCGAACGAAGAGCTGGAAAGTGTAGGCGGCGGCGCCACAATGAAGACGAGAAGGCGTGGCGGTCGCAGCCAATGGCACGGCTCTTCTCAGATGATTAATGAAGGAAAGATGGATAGATAGATAAATGTCTTTATTCGGGTGAAATATAGACAATGAGGTCCACCCTTACATTTAACCCTTCGTCAATGTTAAATTGCATTATATTAAAATACCTTAAATTACATCAAAAACGATAAAGATAATAAATTAGTAATACAGACAGGGAGAGATAGATAGGTACATATTCAGGAAAACTTCTAAGAAAGAAAAGGTATTTGTGGGAAAAAACCTAGGAAACTTGGGAAACCTAGTAAAACCCATGAAGGAAACCCCCCACGAAGTGAAGGGGGTAGAAAAAACCTGCGAAACCCCTATATACATAAAAGAACAATATGAACGATACAATAACACAATAAAGTGAAAAATCAAAGATTAAAAATTAATATGGCAAGTTAAAAAATATTATAATAATGATAAATAATATAGATAGATAATCGTCTTTATTCGGGCGAAATTTAGACCATAAGGTCCATTCTTACATTTAACCCTTCGTCAATATAATAAATATAAGAAATGGTAAAGTAAGATATTACAATACGCATTACATAAACAGTATATACCTAAATCATACAGAGTAAAAAAATATAAAATTGAAGACAGATTAGAGATTGTGGGGAAAACCTCGGTAAAATAGACATGTCCTCCCTAGTAAAACCCACGCAGGAAAACACCCACTGAGAAGGGGGGCGTGAAAAACCTGCGAAAACCCTAGATAGTGTACATATGATAATATAATAGTACAACATTAAATAGAAAGGAGTATGTACAGTAAGTGTTCGTATATACAGCATCGTTGTATACCGTCATAAAAAATACATATATAGGTAGTAACGCAATGCAAACAAGAAATATAATACAATAATTAGGCAGAATAAGATGAAATATACTTGAAATATATACAATGAATATGGAGACTGTTATTGGATCATGCATAACATAAAAAAGAAGGAAATGTTATAAAATAGCACATATGATATAAAACAATACATAATAATATAAAGTAATACGAAATAATATAAAACAATTCAAAATGATATAAAATAGTATGAAACAATATAAAATGATATAAAACAATTGAGAATTAGGGGAGTGAAGGAAGTGTTTAGGCCGTATATTCGGGCTTTCGCCATAAAGGCGAAATTGGAACTCGCTAACGCTGCAAACCGATCGATCGTTGGTCTCGCGTTGGGCGATGACACCGAGTGCTGGCGTGTAACGTGATTAATTCCTCTCCGCGTACGCGTCGGCGTCGGGATTAGATTATTCATGTTCGGCCGAGAACGCTCCCGTGTTGCCGATATTCTTTTGTCTTTTTTTTCTTCGAGTAAAAATTATAAGTGGGAAAAAGCGGGGACGTGAACTCCCCTATGTTACATAAAAATGATACTCGGAGACTTAAAAAAAAGGCCTTGCGAATGTTTCTCACGGTCTACTCTCGAGATGTTCTTATGACTCATCTTGACACAACCTGAAAATTTAGTGTGAATGTCGGTGATGTGGATGAATGCGCAGTTTTCTCTTTGAATACAGTTTTATCATTAACACTTCCTCGATATTTTCCTCGAATCTTGTGCTTGACGTTGTCAAATACCTCCTCAAATAAATACTCAATAAAGCAATGTCGAGGCTGCGTTAATCGTCCAAATAAACTCATTTCCATCTGGTTAACCCCTTTTGCGAGTAAACTTACCACAGTCGCTCTCCTCATACGAATTCGCCATTATTTTTATAATATTCTCGCAACTGTCAGGGTTTTTCAATTCCTTGTCCTAAGAACATAATCTGCGGCGCAAAATCGAGGATTTTTGTGCGGAATGCGTTTAAGAAATCATGCGATGGATTGCAATGGATTAATACTCTTGAATCAACCACTGATCTGCGATATTTCATTGGAAACTGCATGGATGAAATGACATTGAATTTGATGCGTAGCTGGAGTGAATGCTTGGCAGCGCATAGAAACTGAACTTGAAATGGCATTATTGCTCTTTCAATATGAACATTTGATTTTTATAGAGGTGCTAAACGATTTCAAGAAATAATTTTATAAATTTCTACAGAGAATGCATTAATTTTAAAATTAGAGCTGGAGGTTTAATACATTTGAAAAGCTTTTAATTTTCACTTTTAAAGAAATTCTGATACTGTTTCTCTCACGATAGAGTAACTTTTATCCGAAGTGATTTTAATCCTTTAAAAGAAGAATGCTGGCACTACTTTCATAAAATGTTCGCGAATTGAATCACACGATTTTTCATGCACAATTTCTATGAATGGAATCTAAAGTGATGCGCTACTTTATTTGTGACCACACTTTGGTCGCCCTATTTTTTCAGTTCTTGTAAAATTTTGAGAAAATTCTAAAGGCTCCATGGAATACCGTGTGCGAGATATCTCGCCATCGCGCCGAAAAATGATAAAGTAAAATTTCGAATTGATTGGCTGTCACTCTCAAATGTCCATAATAAAATTTGGCTATCGGAGAGACATGGTCTGTCAATTTAATTCCAGCCCCAATGAGAGCTCGAAATATGAACTAAAATAAAAAATAAACAATCCTCGCTTCAAAAAGTTTTGCATAGTATATTTTTTGCTTAAACTCCTCTAAAATTTCGCTTAATTCTCGTATTTCATTCGAAATTCGCTAACGTGAAATATCATTCGGCTAAATAATATTTTGAAGCATTTTTAACTGTCGGCTGCAATGTCAAACGTTTCGCGAGGGAATATTAATTTATTTTGTTTATCAGGTTGGCTAGATAAACCTCATCCTTCGCGAAAGACTGACGTGTCCAGCCGATTTTACAAAATTAATGTGTCCGAGAAACAATCGACAACGGAAAATTTCCAAAGGACAGGAAACTCTCACCCTGATAGCTCTCGCAGTTTTTCCGCAAAAAAAAACATTCCCGTTTTCGGTATTCTATCATCATCGTTCTCTCGGCGGAACATTTTTTCCCCATTCCGTTATTATTTCCCATCGATTCTTATTTTATCGACGTTTCTCTTCGGTTTCCCAAATGAGGACGGTGTTTTTTTTTATAAGCAGGGATCCATCACATCTGTATGCTTTCTCCGGAATGAAACCGCGTGGGAAGGCTCTGTCAAAAAACCTATCCCTCTTTCGGTGTATTACTTCCTCGGATTTCCTCTACTCGCCGTCGCCTTCCTCGGGTTTCTCCCCTCTCTTCCTGTTTATCTCCCCCAGCATAGAACAGAAATTTTCTATAAATCTTTTCTCGTCACAGCTCGCAGGACGCTCAGCCAGTTTATATTTTCCATCGGTACCTTCTTTCAAGTCTCACAAATCTCTCCTCCAGAATAGAACCACAAATGATCGGCACAAATAATCTAATGATGGTGTACTGATTTGACAAAGAATCGTAAGTTTATGACATGATTAACCTGGGCTTAGGTCTGATAATGTATTCGTATAATTGCGGTTATCGTCATCGCATTGAGATTGAAAATATATCTGTTTTTGTTTGCCCCTATTCTCTTCTCTGGTATTTTCCTGCAGTTGGTTTTTTCTGATGGCCAAGCGTGGCCACTCAGTTATTCCGCCCAAACCTAATGTCTAATACTTTTTCTCTAAAAATTTTGATTAGCTTTTTTATGTATATATTAATGCGTCGGATGTTAAAAATTTAAAACGTAAATATTTCAATTTTATTATGTAAAATGTGCAATATGACGAAGTATTCAGTAGGCGCATAGGTGTCTATATGACCCCATTAGAAGGTTCTTAGACCATTAACAATTTTTTTAAATTTGTTATTTTTGTTCAATAATAAATTTTTGCTCTCATACGTCGTCGTAGCCTATTTTCCAACGGTATAATTCATCAAACAAATAAAATAAACAATGTCACGATGGTTAACAGAAAAAATATAATATTGGGCTCTATGGATCCCGGGTATTCGCTTGTGTGCGCGCACCTCCATAATGGTTAGATGTAGTAAGAGACTCCACGGTCTCAATTTCGCCCGAATAAAGCGGTTTGTTTTCCTGTCTCCCCTTCCCTATTTCCTCCGCGTGGCAACCGCATCGGGTTGGCAGTAACTCGCAACGACCCTTTTCCAACTCTCTCGACTCGCTTCGCGATCAAGGAATTCCACCGTTTCGTAAATGACGTCGCTCGGAAATTGTCACGTTTTCCCCATCGGTAAAGAGAGCGTCTCTTCTCCGCGAATCCCTAAAAAAAAACGTGCGAACGGTTATGATCGCGACGGCGACGACTCCGAGGGATATTTGTCTTTTCGCCACAACGCGCGCCATTTAATGCTCCGCGGATGTTTGTACATATTTTCACGCGGCCGGCAAATGAGAGAGAAAATTTGTAGTTGTATGGACAAATAACAAATGAAACATGTTGTAGTTTGTAGCTAAGCTGTTGTGACGAGAGTTCCTATGACTTGAAGTCAAGAAGTTGTATATTGTGTATAGGAACTACTATCAAAAAAGGTCATATTTTTGTATTAAGTACATTCAATTGTTATTATGTAATTTGGGCATTATGTATTGAGTGATACCTAAGCTGTTGTGATGGGAGTTCCTGTGACTTGAAGTTAAGAAGCAGTATATAGTATATAGGAAATGGTATCAAAAAGCTTATATTTTTGTATTAAGTAAACCCAATTTTTATCATGTAATTTGGGTATTATGCATTGAGTTGTGATGGGGGCCCGCTGCCACCGGGACCTGCTCCCAATTGTAGCGTTTATTTGAATAATAATAATAAATGACTCCGATCGTCGGTGGGTATTTTTGAAAGTCGGGGCAAGTCGAGCGTGGTGAATCGTTCCGTCCGTTCATTGGCTGAAGGGTTTTTAACGCCCGCGAAGCGTCCATTTGCAGAGCCGTTGCGCCAGAGGCGGTGAGTCACGGGCAACGCACGGCCGCGGGAAAAAAGAGCCTCGAGTTTTGTAATGGTCGAGAGTCGACAATTTTGGACGTCGTAAAGAGTTTCGGTTAGGTTAGTCGCCGGAGAGGAGAATAGGAATGAATGGCTGGTGCGTGACCTTATTAAACGTTCCCTTCCACGTTCGAGGCATAGCTCGCTACGTTATTACGACTGCAAATATTGGTTCGTCGTTCGGAGCGGTCGGAGATGCAATAAACTGGAGAGATCGCGAGGTATATTCGCGTCGATGCCTCGTTTTTCTCGAGAGTTAGAAAGGCCGCGAACGCGTATTTTTTTCTTTTTCTCCGAATCGCGTAGCAAAAAGCGTGCGAGTCGACGGTCGGGTCCTGGCGAAATAATTGTAGATTGGGAATTCTTTCCTCGTGCAATTTTTATAAACGAGACGGGCGCAAAAAATATATATAGCCCTTCGAATTGACCTTGGGTTGGAGAAAGATTTGCCGTGTGACCGCCGATGTGGTATGTTGCTGATCCGACCCTCATGCAGTGTTGCCATACTCGAGGAAAGAAAAAGAGAGGAAAACCCTTTCGCGTAGTTTTTTAGGCCTTCCGATAAGTCCTTCTGGGGAGAGCGGGTGGCGAGATGGCAGAGGGAGTGGGAAGACTGCGCGACGGTGTAAAAAATATATATGATGCGGAGAGGAATGGTCAAGAAAACAGGATGTGGTTTTTTAAGAGTGATGGGAGTTTTTTTTTTCGAGTTTGCGAGTTAACAGCGTCGGTGACTTTAGATGATGTCATTCTTGTTTTATTCCTATGATTTTAATTTCGTGCACAGCTGGTTTTTCCGTTGTTTTGTCAGTTAAATGTAATTTTACTCTTCGAAAAACCCCAGTAAGGTTTTACTAAGTAATTTTTAAAGATGGGCTCTTGTTCGATTACCGTTCATCTTGTGCACAACTTTTGCTGTTCCATTCCATTTGATTAGTTCCTTAAAATTCGATTCTCGATAACAGAATGGTGGTTATCGGTCAGTAATTCTCGATTCCTCCCATTCCGGAACCATTTTAATGAGTTCATTCTGATGAGGCGTAGGATAGCATGCGGAATATTTCTACATCTACATCTACAAGTTACCCTGCAATTCACCAAGTTGGTGGGTGGCAGGGGGTGCAATGCACCAAATCCTACCTAAAGATTGTCTAACACAATTCGAAATTTCCTATTGTGATCTCTTATTGTCCTCGGAAAGAACGAGCCTAGATAACGCTCCGTCCTACAATCGATCTCACGTATTTTATCGTCTCGATCATTTCTACCTATTTCTACCTATTTGGTTTGCGAATGAAAAAATTGGAAGATCAGATGAGGATATGCGTTTCATGTGCTGTCTCAAAGATTGCAACGTTATGCTGCGTATCTTATCGACGGATGGGTGTCATATAAAAATTTACAACGGTAGATATCTGGAACGTAGTTTTAAATGGAAGGCAGTTAATCCTACTCCTGCGCCTTGAAATACGTGGATTTTGTGTAATGGAGATACTTCGTGGAGAAATTATTTCGGTAGATGAGTAAGCATTCTCCCATCCCGTTTAAGGATTGCGTAAATCTCCCTGTAACAGCCTAGATGCGTAAATGGTCTTTATTTTAGGTTTTTGTTTTGGCCGAGCTGGATGCCACTTCCTCTCGGCGACTTAACGACCCTTTCCCCTCCCCCCTACCTCCCTCCCCTTTCCTCCCTCCCCTTTCCTCCTCCCTTCTTTCTCCTACTCCGGCCATCTCCCGCCTCCGCGGCACGTGTTAATGACCCCCGCAATTCCCCGCTTCTCTTTGTTGCTCTCCTTCTCCTCCACGCCACCCTCCCACCCCAGCCTCCCTCGGCCCTTACCTAAGACTTCCACCGCGCCCTCCTACCTCAGCCTCCCGCACCCTCCCACCTCAGCCCCCCGCGCCCTCCCACCTCGGCCCCCCGCGCCCTCCCACCTCGGCTCCCCGCGCCCTCTCTCGTCCGCACGTACTCCACCCGTCAGACAATAGAAAACCTCCACCCGCACGTCCTGCATTTACCTGTAAGCTGCATCACGTCACATTTCTCTCTCCCTCTCCTCTCTCTCTCTCTCCCTCCTCTTTCTCCTCTCTCCTCTCTCTCTCCTCTCTCTCTCTCCTCTCTCTCTCTCCTCTCTCTCACTCTCTCATGTTCCGCTGCACACAGCGTTTTTTGATCCTCGACTCTATAAATGGTGCCCTCGTGTAATGGGTGTTGTCGATCGAACGGGGAAAAATTCCATTCGAGTCCCGGACGCGGAGAAGAAAGAAATATCGTGAATGGGTTATACCACCGCGGAAAAGGTCACATCGCTCGATAAGTCATGGGCGCTGTATATTCGAATGAGGTGACCTGAATACGCTCTTCAAATCCCTTCGTCGGTAATTCGAGATAGGGAAATAAAAAGGTAGAGATATGTATTGTAACGCGTGAAAGGGCGTATCGTGATTGTTTCCACCACTTGAGGATTACTGAGGGCCAGGACTTCGCGAGGGTTCTTGTCCTGTGGGCGTGAGAGAGAGGGGGGAACACACACATTCTGCTTTATGATTTACTAGGCCTTCCAAGAATAAAGCAGCAGGGGGAGTGGAATCAAAACGTCTTGCTGGAAAACGTCTTATCTTTTTGGTCCACCTATTTACTGATGAGTAGCCATCACTTCTTAATCTTCGGCAGAAGATAGTATTAAAGGGATATACAGATGGGTATTCTTTTTAATGTCCACACTATCAACATATCTTCGTATATAATCATTTATAACCTCATCATTTAGCCAATTGCTGTCAGCAAGATTTTGTATGTCGGAAACAGAGAGCGACGGCGAGAGGGAGGGAATATTAATATTTATTTATTATTACTAACTCATTTATGACAACGGGCTCATCGTTGGAGAAAACAAGAATGTCTTACCACGGGTTTTTTTAACCATATAGTAACTGACACCCGTCATATGACGGACAATACACTAGTGTGTTTGTGTATATATGTATATATATATATATATATATGTGTGTGTGTGTATATTTATATATATACACACATATATATATATACGTTCCTTTTTCTTGAAAGAAATCAAGCAGTTCTCAATAATGGAAGGCATTACTGGAGAAGTTTTCCAGTCAGTATTTCATAAATCATACGTTTACGGAAATAATCTATGTTGACCTGAGAAAATGGAAAAGGAGGATATAAATCATCATCCTAATCATCTTTGAATAATCCTTGAGTAATCCTCTTCCTAGGTTCTCAGCAAAAATTCATGCGAATACCCCGCAGTCGTATCTGTTCATCTGCTGTAGTATGTCCTGAACTAATCGTGTCTGCAAGAGATAGATAGAGAGAGAGATAGCGAGAGAGAGAGAGAGAGAGAGAGAGAGAGAGAGATAAAGAGAGAGAAAGAGATAGAGAGCGAGAGAGAGATAGGAAGAGAGAGAGATAGAGAGAAAGAAAGATAGAGAGAGAGAGAGATAGACAGAGAGAGAGAGAGAGGGGGAGAAATAGAGCCTGTGAATACGAAAGCTGAGAATCGAACGAGAACCGTTGGTTTCTCTGCTCGGACGTGCGCCGCCATCCTGGACAGTAACGCATTTCGCGCGCGAACGGGTCAAATAAGGAAATCACGAAGAATAAACGCTGTATTTCGTTGGGGTAGAAAGTAATAGGGGGGTGTTTGTGGGTCACGCTTAGGAACGATATTATTAGCTTTACATGGCCCTTCCCGCGTTGGCGCCGCTGAGCAATGGCGACTCATAGCGTGAATCGTCTTAGCGCCTCAACCGGTTTCTCTAGTTATGCCCGCGGTATTGTTTTTTTTTCACTCCGTCGCCCAATCGCGGACTGAGCTACGAAACCCATCTCCCGCGTCCGAAGGAGTGACGTTTCGAGCTTTCCCGCCGCGTCCCGAGTATTCTTGGCGGGAATGTATTTTATTCATGCGTTCGCAGTCCTTTACCAGAAGGGGAGCATCGTCCCGATCACCCTTCCCCCTCCCCGAATACCCAATGATGAGATCCTTGATACTGAAAAATCCTTACCCCTATCAGAATTTTTCACCGTGACGTATGGGCGTAATCTCTGTCACAAAATCAGAGAATCTGCGCGGAGAATGGGTTTCAGAATGCATCAGATGGAGGGTAATGGAGGCATACAGGCGGAGGAAGTCGTCGTCCCTATCGCTAAACTCTTGAATCCGCTGCAGTAAATAGTTAATACTAAATCATTCTGGAGCAGTAATAATAATAATTTTCTTGTTCAGCATTGCAGGAGTGTGCGACAACTTAGCTTATCCGTCCCTCAAATAATCCGGATATTGCGTTTATTAGGAACGCCTCTAGTTCTCCATTTTTTTATCGTATACTGTAGTCAGGGCGGGATTATGGCCTAGGCACTATAGTCGCTGTGCCTAGGCCCTACGAGAATTTTAAACAAAAATGTTAACAATTTTATTTTCATACATCCACACCATGTGTTAGTTCTGGTTATTTGGCGTACGTTGATATAGCACTCATATTGAAGCCGGCAGCTGACATGTAGTCATCGCATGTCAGCCGCCAAGACAGACCGCGCAACCCTCGCTGTAAAACAAGGAAATCTAATTTCTAAAGTAAGTTTTTTGATAAAGCAAATATAATTTCCCCCCATATATTTCCCCAATTAAGCATCATCTTGTATATAGGTATATATAATATACATATAACAGATAAAAGTACTACGAGCCATTGTGCCTAGGGCCTACGAAACCTTTAATCCAGGGCCGGACTGTAGTTGATTTCGCCGCTCGTTTTTTTCTTTATTAATGTCTGGGAGAGGATTGCTACGCACGATGGACTGGTGCGATTCCAGTGACCGCAAAACGAAACGATGTCGTTAAAAATACCAGGCGACAGCGAGATGTGGCGGCAATAAAGACGGTTCATTCTTACTAATCGACGGAGACGTCGAATTTTTAAATGAAATTTTCCGCATTAAATTGTGTTCTGCGATTCGTATCACTGCTGAAATTTCTGAATTTCGCTCCGCTAACTCGATAAACAAAATTTATTTATTTTGATGCTTGCTTAAACTTGTCACACCCGATTACCCGGCTTTTTGCGTTCGTTCTCGAGCTATCCGAACGTACATCTACATCTACATATTACCCTGCAAGTCACCTTGACGGTGGATGGCAGGGGGTGCCGCGCACCAAGTTCCTAACTAATTATTATTCACAGTTATCTATCTACGCGGGTGTAGTGTAGTTTTGCAACTCTTGTAAATCCGGTGCCTCGTTGTTTTTTTTCCTTCTACGGCGTTATCAAATTTCTCCTTTTTTTGCTTAGTATTTTCGTCGAGTTGAGTCTCTTTCCCATCTCTTTAGGGCGGAAACGAGAATTTTTTTATGCGCTGATATTTTCATTCGGCGGCACTCGTACAAAGGAACTCAAAACATCCTCTGTCCGGCTTAAGATGTATGCAGAACGCGATAAGGGGAGAGCACATTTAATTATATAAAAATCCTTTACGATATCTGGGTAGGAAGCGGTACGAGCCTCGTGATTCTACGTCCCCGTTAGTAAACCGCGTTACATTTCCGACGTCCTACATTTCTCGTAGTTTCATCACAGCCGCCGACGTGGAACAATTTTATCAGAAGCGACATGCAGTAGGGAAATAAAGGCATGTCAATTTTTTTTGTTTTCCCCACTTCCCGAAGAAACTCTCGCATTCGTCGACGCGAAACTTAATTAGGAGTTTGAAGCGAGTGGCGGGAAAAAAATCCTCACTCGATCGAGCCATTGGCAGAATTGAGTTTTCCCTCGGATGGAGAATACGCCGTAATTCATAGCTGGGGGTTGGGGCTGTGGGGGTGGGAGAGCAGAATAATTAATCAACCTCCTTAAAGCCTCTGAAAGGTGCTCCTTTGGTTAGTGGGTCAGTGGGACGGATAGTTCTTTCACCATCGCAATATTCTCTTCATTTGACGTGCCACCACTTTCCACCCTCGCCCTAACTCACCCACCTCTATATATCTCTTCTTTCTGAGTGCGTGGTGTTAAGAGGAAGGGTACGTCGTGGATTAAAGCGTGCCGGAACCAATCGCGCCGTTGTTACAATAGCCGTTTATTCGAGGTGTTTTTTTTGTAGTGCAGGTTTCCCTCTCTTTATGCGGGTTCGCTTTATGCGAATTCGCTATTATGCGACAAGCTTATTGCTACCGGAATTTCATTTTATGCGTCTTTGATTCGCTCTTATGCGGTTACGCGGCCAGTGCAATACAAATAAATGAAAGTTCACCACAGCACAAGGTGACCATTCAGTCTCTCATTGTCTCTAATGCTGCTCGTATTAGTGCTACAGCAAAAGAGATGAGGGTGGATTGGGTATTGTAGAGTGAAACTGAGACGGAGATTTCGTGTGATACCATTTGAGCATACTTAAGAAGTATTGTCTTTTTGACCGCGGAACTTGGGATCAACCAAGACAACCCTCCAGCACTTTAAACCTACACTATTATGTCACCCACAACCAGGGCCGGCCAAGTACTTTCGGGGGCCCGGATGCAAGCAAGTTATTGGGATCCCTCTACGTAAAAAAACCTGCCATTTTGTACACATCAATGTTACAGCTTAGAGAGAACATGTACTTAGAATTATAAAGTAACTATAATGGTAATTAATTTAATAAAAAAGCAAAAATTTGTTTAAAGATGTCAATATATTATTTATACTTAACATTTGGGGGCCCCTAAAAATCGGGGGCCCGGATGCCTTGCATCCGCTGCACCCCCCACTTGGCCGGGCCTGCCCACAACAACTACCACATGTGCTCGTCTGCTTCCTTTTATTGGCGAGTATAATTTACAGTGTTGTTTTAAGTCTGTAATTAGCGCATAAGAAGTCGTTATGGAGCGAAAAAAGAACGTCTTGGAGGGGAATTAGGATTGCTTGTGGAACGTATACCTATCTTTTACATGTAAATATGGGTTCTGTTTATGCGAATTCGCTTTATGCGTCACTTTCCTGGAACGCACCCCCCGCATAAAGAGAGGGAAACCTGTAATTTCGTCCGATTGATACCACGTGTTGCCCCGTTTATACGACTTGAGTCGGGTTGTGTCAAACCGATGGCGGTTCGATGAGGGAGTTGTTTTCACGTCGAAAGAATACGTTTTTTGGGTTAGGTGGGGTACGATTTAGTGAGTTTGGGGATGATTATGAGAAGAAAGAAGACACGGAGTGGATTTCTAAGGTTTCTATGGTCCGTGATGTGAAATCATAGTCTTTGGGCAGGGACTCGGGAAAGTATTTAGATGAAATTTAACGCAAGGTCATGTTTTGAAATTAGTTCAGAATTCATCTCGGAGATGCGAGGGGATTATTTTTCGACCACGCCTTCATTCCTCCGAACCGCGAAAAATGTTTTACGTAGTTTTTGTCAACCAGTATAAATTCATTTCCAAACACAATCGAACTCGGAGGACAATTATTTTTTTCTAATTTGAAAAAGATATTTCGTCCGAATACATGCAAGTCAAGGCGAAGTTTTCATAAATCTTTTATTTTCCATTCAAGATCGAATTGCCGTGGTTATCCTCTATGTTTAATGACGCTCTAAATATTCTCCTAAGCCTGCGTAAAAGACATGGTGGGCGAAGTTGGAATGGTTTGAGTCGGGGCGAACAAATACGATAATAATGAAGCAGTTTTCTCATACTTTCACACCTCTCGTGTGTCGGTAATGTGAAGTAGTTTGCCGTGTAGCTATTTTTTCATTCGGAATTTAGTGAGTCGAATAAATGCTGGGCGACACAAACACCTATTTAAGTTTCGTTGTTTGATGGAAAATCCAGACAAATCGCGTTGCATAAGCTCGGCTGTTAACTTTGTTGACTAGGTAGTTTCCATTTTTCCCTTGGCCCACGGTGTCCGTAACTACCTGACGTTATACGGCTTCGACTGCGGTCGTGCGGTCATTGAATATGCCACGGTAAATGTGCATAGTCCGGTAAATGTGTACATTTCCCGGTTAATGTGCACATTTACCACCAAGTTCGGTAAATGTAAGTATAGCATACTTTTACCGATTGGATTGGGGAAATGCACACATTTACCTAGAGACACTGGTAAATGTGGATAAACGTCGCAACACGGGCCACAACTTGCCGGCGTCGCGAACATCTGTTGCAGTTTAGAAGCACGGTAAATGTGCGTTGCCCGGTAGATGTGTAAATTTCGCGGTAAATGTGCACAACTAAACTGAATTTGAACATGAAGGCAAATTTTACTCGGCCCCACCTGGTTGGGTAGGTTAGTCGAAGTGTTTTTGGTTCCTCCTCACGTTCACTGTGTTCCTCCCTCGGGTTGGGAAGCGTTCATCTTAGTATATACCAGTGGAACCGAACCCTCGTTGATTTTTGTCATAAATTTACGTAGTTATTAAAGTGTAGCATTTCTCATTTTTACTTATTTCCACATTTACCAAGGCACGTCGGTAAAAGTGCATATTTACCGGGAAATGTACGGATAATACGTATCTCTGGAAACTTCAACTTACATTTACCGAGCTTGGTGGTAAATGTGCACATTTACCGGTAAATTTACACATTTCCCGATTACGCACCTTGACCGTAACAAATGCACTACTTCCATCACTAGGCGGAATAAAACGATATCGACCTGGCTAATGTGATCGAGTTAGGGCGGTGTTGTCCAGTTTTGCTGACATTTTGAATTCGCTCCCACGTTTAGACCTCTGTCGTCGTTAAAATTGCCCTGCTTTAATGCATTATCTAACGTAGATGAAAGTTGAAGCTCACTGAAATTCGTTGGATTTCATGGCAATCGTATGGAATGGATATTATGTCGACTCGCTATTAATTAATTAATTAATATCGGCAGGACGTATTCTGCGAAAGTATGTGAAATTCTAAAACGTTTTTAACCGGAAGTCGCTCTAGGAATACAAATTGTTCCGAGTCGTTTCGAACTACAATAAATTGCTCTTTATTAGACAGTTTCTTAGAAACAGAAGTGTACGACCTTTGTTTAGAAAAATTAACGAAGACGACAGAAGTCCTCTCACATCGAAGTATTTGAACCCGTGACCTTAGCGTATGTAACCCGCTGTTCTGCCGTGACGTGTATTTATGGATATTAATACTTCTTGAAGTTATTAACGTTAGCTGAAGGTTAAAACGTTTAAAAAAGTATAACGAGGGGCAAATATCACCGAGACTGATGGCGAGTAAATATTTTTATAACAGTTTGTTTTCGTCTTAAATATTTTAAAGCGGCAAGTTTATAGCGAAATTAGCCCATAAGAATATTTAAGGGACATGGCTCTATATAAAAATAACAGTTTGTTGTATGTTTGCGGAAGAAGCATATCATTCTCCTCCTATTGTCTGTTATTAAACGGAAAGATTATCTCAACTCGTGTCATCAGCTTTCGTCCTTTAATATTTTAGAGATAAAGCAAATCGGTATCGATAAGCAATATAGCCGAGGCAGCGTGTGTTTTCATATCACCTGAGTTACGTAGTCGTGTGTTCTCTGAGAAGCAAGTGCAGTATTTTTTTACCTTGGTATAAGTCCAATTTTCCATAAATTTCGACAAATTACATGAAAATATCATCTAATTTCTTTCTTTAAGCGGATTTTCGTTTCCTCTGCTTATACTATGATGTAAACTAACCAAAATTCTAATATCCTTATTGCCATGCATAATATGATCCCAATTTCCGCATGATACTTTAAAAATTCTATAATTTTTTACCATTTATACGCACTCGTTAGCAATTCAAATGACAAAATATTTCACTTTCGGGAATATCACGTATCTGATGTCTGCATTCAACGTCGTAGTATTCATGAACTACAGGGCACCACTATCAGAGGCCGGGTTGTCACGAAGAGGCTTTGTCGTGCTGAGATACCTCGTAGTTCACAACACTGCTCTGCAGATGGCCGTAACGACCGATGGTCTGAGGCAAGTTTATCGATCGATGACTAACGCGCCTCTGCCGAAGAAACGGTGAACTAAAACCGCTGCGTAGAGATTTGGCGGCAGTTTTCGAAAACATCGCAGTTAATGCGACTCGCCCATCAGATCAATATCTGAAAAGTTTGCTATCTCAAGCAAATAAAATGTTAACCAGATCAAAATTCTGGTATTTAGATAGAATAAAATTACCTTTTTTTGAGAAAATTCTGGTTACTTTTGACTATTTTTGTAAAAATATTTTGTCAAATTGAATTAGTCAACTTATTTTGTCTCAAAACATTTAACAATACAAAAAATATACCGAAACAATAATTGTCGTTTTAAATGTGAAAGATAAAGGGAGAGAAATTATGTTACTTCAGTAAATAGCCTAATCATTTCACTAGGAAAAATAACATTTCAGTAGTTTCAAATGGCAAAAAATGATTACTGAGACTACCATAATGAAACCATATATAAATAATTTTACTGTCCAATCAAATAATTTCATAATAGCTCAGGCTGTGCGTTAATTAAAATTTAAAACAATATAAATTAAAAATACCTAGGCTACTTTTTGTATGGTATCAAAGTAAACCTAGAATGAATAGCTTCCGACATTATACTTTGTGGCTTGGAATAGAAAGCGTTATTTGTTACACTATGACTGATGAATGCGCCCGAAACTCAACACTATTTTATTTTACTATTATAAGTATCGTTAATGATTTACGAAATTTTCTCTCTATAGTTAAGTTCCGAAGGTCAATTCGCGGCTTAGCATATTTCAGGGCAATTAAAAACAAACTGAATATAATAACTACTAGAAGTTCCTAATTTTTTAGGTGTTTGTAAATTAGTAATCATCCTTTCTGCAAATGCTCGTCTCCTTTTCGTGTATTTCAAAATCTCCAATTATGTTTTTTATTAACCCCTAAACTTCGACCGACGTACTGAGTACGGTGGGGGCAAACTGCATATGCCGTCGAACGACGTACTCAGTACGTCTCAGTCATCGCTCACCTTTTTTTTTATTTTTTTGACGCGGTGAATTTTCCTAAATCGGGATAACCTTGATATATTTCAAAAAAGAACCTTTGGCCTACCCAATTATTGTCATTCTCCAATTTCTATTGTCTTTCTTGTAACATTAAATATGCATTAAATTTTGTGACTGATTTTTCACGTAGCTGCGCGAGTTGGGGAATCGCGTCTTCTAAAAAAGACCCTATCCAATGCTTAAAGAACCTTATGTCAACACGAATGCTACTGCGAAGTGCAATGAGATTTTTGACTCTGCTTATCTGCTCACTGATTTCTCTTTCTCTTGGATTTCTCTTATGCGTCAGTGCTTGGGCGCTATGTGGGCCATGTAATACTTGCTTTAGCATTTATTGAGAGCAATATAGTATGAGATAGAGAGAGAGAAACGTCTGCAAGTGTTCTAGGTCTGTTTACAAATAAGCCACTTCGATGTCTCCTGCCAGGGCCGTTCCTAGGGTTTGTTGCGCCCGTGTGAAAGATTCAATTTGGCGACCCTCGCCCCCCACTCCATATAAATGAAATAAAAATTGATTTGCCTTTATGTAGACTAATATATTTGTAGAAAAACAATTTAACATTATAAAGAAATTAAATTACGCAACAAAATAATAACAGTAAATAATAAATATTTTTTAGGACATCAATATAAGTAAAATTATGAAATTTGATAGAATTAAACCCAGTCGCATTCGGGAAAATTAATTTGTTGTTAAAGCCGCTCACCCTTTTGGTTGATTGTATAAAGTATTATTATTATTATTAATGGGATTCGTGTGTATTTACCAAATATAATCGAAATCGTTCCAGCCATCTACGAGAAAAACTGTTGTTAATGACGCACAAGAACAAACTAACCTTATATTCATTTTTACCGAGATGTGAAAAATGTAGTATTTTTTGGGACCTCAATTCAAGACAAAATATGAAATGTCATCAAAATTGTTTGCGCCAATTTTGAGAAAATAATTTTTTGCTAATGCATCTTTATATACACTATTGTTTTTTTGTAGTTCAATATTGTTCATTTTTTCAGAAATTTGATTCTGGAAAATAATACCACTCAAAATGAGAAATGGTTCGATTTCTTTCAACCGTTTAGGCCAGGAGTGGCGAACCTTTTGGAAACAGTCTCACTTTTCATCACGTGACTTTACGAAAAAGCTTTGCGTGTCACATCGGAATAATAATAATGATCATGAATGGTGAGGAGGCGAAGTGAGGTCTCCCCCGAGTGTGATCGATCTGAATGCAAGCAAAGTAAATGCCAGTAAAAAAATCAGTATAGATTATTCATCAAAAAAGCTATTTATTTTATTACGCATACATTCCGATACATACGTCTTATCTCCGCTTCTACTGAACAAAGTAGGATAGTTTTCACCATGTAACTTCTGTAATGATGAGGGATGCCTACTGCACAACTCAAAACTTTATAAGCTAAACGATATGTGTTTTACCAATGTACAAAATAGAAAATTTATTTCAAATTTGTAGTCAAAACATGGAAAAGTTGACCTGCGAGAAACGTTTTAACTATTTGGTTTAGAGAGGTGCATCCAGCATCCTTGAAAAAGATTGCGTGCCAATAACGTTAATAGTTTTTACAATACTGAAAGACATGAAAGCACGGGTGGCGATCGGGGTGATTTCTCTTCTCTCCTGGAAAGAGTGTGCTAGACGTAAGGTAGTGTATAAGGCATTGTTTATAAATTTCATGTTCTACTAAAATCCTCGAAAAATTTCAGAAAATCCTATAAAAATGAAAAAGTTATAAAATTTTCAATTTTCAAGAATAGAAATCGCAACATTCTTTTTAAAGTTTCTCCGACCTCAGAAGTGGGATTTAATTAAATGTCGTCCGCTCTTGAGGGGTTTAAATGTGAATCATCTTTTTGCCCTGCCTCGAATAGGATCTCTCAAAGATTGAATCGGTTAGTACGTACTCCAGTTAATGCATAAAGAAGAAGTCAATTCATTACACGGCAACATTATTCAAATATATATGTCCGCATTTCAACTAATAAATGAAAATTCGCAGTTGTTGATTTTAACAAAATTTTCTCACTTGAACCGTAAATTTGTCGCTTAGGGGGTCAGTTTTATTGTCGAAGCTTTCACGAGGTTAACTCGAACGTTTTATGGTTAATATAATTGCCTATGTAGCATTTCCAATAATAATGCGAACGCAAACCGTATTTGCTATTCCAATTTTTTGTATAAACACAGGCTTTCGTACCAATTTCCTTGATCATTATGTTTACAATATGATGTCAAAGTAAAAAAGTTTACTCCCATCTTGCATCCTATATCCCATTTAAAAGAATCTTCAACTTAATTACATTAGAAGTAATAATTTTTTAATCTAATTTAGCCTCAGTGTCGTCGGTTAAAAAGAGAATGATATCTTACTCCCTTAACGAATGTCATTGAAAACTTCTTAATTACCAGTTATTGAGATAACTGAAGTAAAAAAGAATTCTACCTCACTTCTCTGCCTTTTTTAGTGTAAGCTGTATTGAGAATTATGACTGGCACAATATAAGTTTCCGCGAAATAAAATCACTCAAGAGGACTACCAATCGAGTAAATTGGACAGATTGAGTCGTATTTTCGAAAAAAAAAATTGAACTTGTAACCCAATGTCGGAAAACTCTTTCGTAGGGTTCGTACTTTGGACGAATAAGTCCTCCCTTTGGCAAATCGAAGTTCCTCTCGAGTGAAAACTTGTGTAGGGGGAACGCGGGCTTAGAGGATAAACAAACTTAGGGAAACATTCAGGGCGAAGAAGGCGGAAGTAATTGAATTTTCCATTCCAAGATTCCTTTGAATTGAAAACAAAGGCCGAAAGGATTTTTGTTTTAATCCGAACTTTTTCGTCTCCTCTGGGTAAACCTTGAACGAGTTTGTGCGGCGAAGAAGTTCTCCTTTCGCTATTTTGGAGGGAACTTTTTTCTCCTCTCTCTCTCTCTCTCTCTCTCTCTCTCTCTCCCTTCCTCACCTCCCTCTGTATTTCTTCTTTTCTCTCCTCTCTTCCTCTGTATTTCTCCCTTCCTTTCTCTTCCTTGCGTTTCCTCCTCTCACGAATGTTGCTGCCTCTTACGGTCTGCTCCGTCTCCTTTCTCGCCACTTTTATTTCACTCTTCCTTCTCATTCGCTTCGCTTCGTTCTCCCTCTTCTCTTTTTGTGTTCCGCTCTCTCTTTCATCCCACCTTCCTCCCCCTGTCCTCTTTCACTCTTTCCTCCTCTCGCCCTCTATTTTCTCTTTATTCTCTCACTCCCTTTCTCTTCTTCCGTTCGCCCACCTATCTACCCAGGGCCGGCCAAGTGGGGGTGCAGCGGATGCAAGACATCCGGGCCCCCGATTTTTAAGGGCCTCCAAATGTTTAGTATAAATAATATATTTACATCTTTAAACAAATTTTTGCTTTTTTTTAATTCACTAGGGAGATGCCCGTTGAAATTCAACGGGAAAGTTTTTTGTGAAATAAAAAATGAACAAATATACCTTGACTTTCTTTGGATGGCAACAAAACAAACTTTCGTTCTATTAGGCGTTCGTTGTTTTTAACTCTCGAACTCCTACGATGATTCTAAGTACCTAATTTTAGTACACGAGTGATTAATGTTCTACATTCAAATGTATTCCTTCTCGTAAATTACGCAACGAATGTTGTTTACATTGGTTGCTATGAAAATAATTTCTCTCTCTCTCTCGTACTAATTGTAAGAGCATTTAAAGCACGCTTTCGCACATAAGGATTGAAATAACAATAGGATTTCGAGATTTAACAATATAATTGGTTGGCAAAGCAACATCCCAATTAAATGCCAAGATTTCCCCCAAATATGTGAATTAAGCGTTTAACATGAGAAATTTCGAACTGTAGGCGGGAAAAATGAACAGAATAGGAAACATCATAGTTTTTTCTTTAAAATGGGCTAGCTCCGAAGATAATTGGTTAATTGTTTCTAATTTAGATCTCAAAAAGAATAAAAGCCTGCGAGTCTAAAAGTCGATTTTTACCTGGTATCGTATGGGAAATATAAATCCTACCTTGGAGTCGAACCTAGGACTTTTTTCGAGATTTTATTTCATCACCTTAAAATGTGCAAATCTACCATTCCTGCCAAATTTCAAAAATATATTTGGATCTTTTATCGAGTTTTTCGCATTTTTATAGCGTGACAGAAGCGACAGAAGTAGCCTTTTATTATTGTTAGATTATCATTATAGTTACTTTATAATTATAAGTACGTGCTCTCTAAGCTGTAACATTGATGTGCACAAAATGGCAGGTTTTTTTTTACATAGTGGGGCCCCAAAAACTTGCTCCTCCCTAGTTTTCCCCTCTCCTCCTTCCCTCTTTCTCCTAACTCTCTCTTCTCTCTCCCTCTTTATCCCCCTCTTCCGCTATCTTTTTTCTCTTTTCTCCTCCCCCCTATCCCTCTTCTATCTCCCTCCCTTACCCTCTTCTATCTCCCTCCCTTACCCTCTCTTTTCCCCCACTCAGCCTGCCTGCCTCTCTCCCGCTCACATCCCTCTTTCTCCCTCTTCTCACTGCTTTTTTTCCTCCCACTCTCTTCCTTTTTCCATCTTTCCTCCACCCTCTTCCTCCTGCTAATCACCGAAGCTCTACCTTCGCAGTGGACACGTTTGCGCACATGTGACCAAGAAAATCGACAAATGGCCTCTTACGTGCTCCTTTCATTGCGAACCAGTTTTAGACGTAGTGCATGTGACATGTCATTTCATTTTATTTTTTAGGGGCGGAGTGCTCAATTTTAATTTCGTTCTCGCGATAGTTCCGAGCACTGCGTCTCTAAAATATTTATCGGTCGTAGTAAAATTATCGTGGTTGTTTCCCACCGTGCGTTTTTACCTAAAAGTTCAAAGAGGTGTTAATTTTCCATTTTTCTCTCTCGGTCCTTTCATTTCTAGTTAATTGAAGATAATGGGAAAAAATTGTAGAAAATTATAATACTTCGTGTTGTGATCTATGTTTCGTTTGGTTGGAAAATGAAAATTTTGAAAGGTAATTAATCGAGTTTACGTTTTGCCACGATTCCTATGCAAGAGTTTGGAAAATTATTTATCCATAGTCTCTTTGATTAAGTTGGATGCGCATTTCAGCGAGAGGTAACCATTCGACCCAGATTAGGGTACAAAAATTGTTATTTACTTGCTAAGACAGTTGCTTGATAGATGAAATGCGAATGCCGTTATCCCAAGCATTTTTCCCACAGGAGTTAGATAGGTAATCCTTTTTATATTAGCACATTTTATGTTGCTTTTGTGTTGGAAGGACGTTTGTTGGTTTTGCGTCGGAGACGGAATCTTAAAACGATCCTTTTTACAAGATAAAAGTTCGACATCGGATCGATATATCCAGTCATTGTTTCAGAAAAACTTCCATGTTGCTATTTATGGCCGATAATAAGACATTGGATTCGGCGGGAAAATGCTGTCGGCGCTGGAACGTTACTCATACGACCTCGTTCCACATAATGGCATACAGTCACGTTTCAAAATCGGGTTCCGAATCACGGAGCGGTATTTTTTGTCACGAAGCTTCGCTTATTGTTAGACCGAGGTTTACGACGAATGGCCGCCGGAGGACGCTCACGGTCTCTTCGGCGTTTCTTTATCGTATGACGTCCTCGTGAAGGAAAAGCTCAGCGCTTTATTTATGCGCACATATGCACCGCCGTGATACATGGAAATCGTGCCCGAAAACGCTACCGAATGAAAAGTGCGCCCACCTGCAGATGCCTGCCGACCTTGTTCTCGTAAATATAAATATGAAAATTTTAGAATGCATTTTCGACCCCTTATCATTGGCTGAATACAGCGATGTGGTTAATTCTTGTAGTCGTCAAAAGATGGAGAAAACCAGATGCAGGTTTACTTACAACGCTGCTGTCTTCAGCGGTCATTCGCCGAACATGGACATTATAAGGAAGCGATTTACTACTTAAGAGTACTGACGTGTAAGCAAAGTGCGTTGCCGGTTAATTTAAACGTTTTATGGCAACGGGAGTTAGCTTTATCGTCTAAACAAATATTACCGGATCATGGACGGTCATAAAGTCTCCCCATATCCACGATTGTTGGATGCCTTTAAACTTCATTAGCCTCCAGCCATCTCTGACAATGACGGTTATTACCTCAAATTGTCACATTCCCGTCGCGCGTATTTTTCACAGTTTGCTTATTCGTCTGTAAACAACCGCGTACTCATAATGTTGATGCTTCCATAACGGGGCATTTACTTAACAGTCAAATCCCAATTTTGCCTCACCATTCGTCCATCACTGACGATGGCGTTAAAGCGGGGGTGGCAGTAGATCGAGGAATATGCTTGCTCTGTTTAATCATAAGGTGGAAGTTCTGTACACAAAGATTAACGGGCGGTATGAGGAGGTAGCACTATATAGGGAAGCGCTAAATTGGGGTTTGACTGTAGATGTATTGTAGCAGTTGTAAATCATGTGTTGATGCAAAAATGTAGGCGGAAACGAATGCATTGAGTGCCACGAATCATTGGATTCTAAGATATTTTATAAGAAATGTATTTATCATCCAAACAACGCAGAATCATAAATTTGCGTAATATATTTTAAAACAAATGGAACTATTCCCCTTGTTCATTTTCTTTTTTGCCCTATTAAAATTAGAGTGATCGCTGATAAATCTGTTAATGAATCTAGCATTATAATTATTCTCTTGTAAAAACAGTGAACGTAATGTTACAAGTCGTTTTTTAATATGATGAAAACAGCACAACAGCGGTTTAATGTTCGGTGAAGGGTGTATAATATTTATGATGTTGGAATATTCATCTTTTTTACTCAACCGTTTAATAGGTTTCATTAATTTGACGCAATCCATAAACTGAGTTGGATAATTAATTTTTGAATTTGTTGTTAAAGGTAGAAAAATGTTTTATTCCCCATTCAGTCCCCAGTATAAACAATCTCAGAAATGCGCGCCATGTAGTTTGGTCTTCTGCCGCCAGATGTCGAATGTCGTGGATGTGCTCATCCTGTCCTCTTGTGGTGGAAACTGAAACTACGTCTTAGGGGAGGGCTCAGGCGGGCTCTCCGGTGTATTGTTTTGATACGACAGCGTTTCTACAAAGTCACTCCAGGGTTTAAAACTTCATATTTGCTGAACTACAAAAGTTATCTTCTTGAGCTTAGTCTTAAACTTAAAAGTAAATAAACTTCCAATGCGGGCCCACGAGCTGGCTACCAGACTCAAAAATAAATTTGGTGAGTCGAGCTTCATTTTAAGCCTAGGTTTAAAGAGATATCTTTTATAGTTTAGGAAAGATGAGCTTTTAAACCCAGATGTGGAGTATTTAATGCTTAGGCAAGCGACGGCATACGGTTATTCAAGCTCGTCTCAAATTCAAAATTTGTGCTTTGTTTTCTAAGCTACCCTTTCGTAAGTGTCTGCTGCTGTGGGTCTACGATGACGTACATGAGCTATATTGTATTTGAAGGTCACGTAGGTCTCCCATAAGGAAATGTAAATTTTCTCACGTGTCCAATATCATGGTCGTGAGTCAATGCGTAACAGTGAATTTAATCTGCTCTGGAAAGTATTACAAATCTCATTCGAATAAATGAATATCGCGACGCGTTAACACCTCCGTATATCTACGGTACCGCGGCTCCCATCGCAAAATCTTATGAGAATCAAGGATAATCGATGACGAGCATAACTGTGCAATTTAATAAAAGAATAATTTAAGAACTCGGTAACTTGGAAAAATATAATCTACGATGTAATTGTCTATTTTGTATAGGCGACAAACGTGTTTTACGAATTTCCGCGAAATAAATTTTTTTTATAGTTTATTTCTAACCATTCCGCTGTCAGAGAGAATCGTGAGCAAACAAAAGAGTTTACGTTCGAATAATATCCAGAATTTTCGTCTTGACTGTCGCTGAATTTCTTGGTGTTGTTTCCTTATATTAAATTCAGCTGAATAAGAGGTGATTTGGATCACGTGCTATAGGAAAATTTTGCGAATTTATTCACAAAAGGGGCGAACCATCAAACTGACAAACTATGTCTATCCAGTTTCCATGAAAAGAGTTTGGAGAGACAGTTCGTTAATTTAGTTTCAATTATTAAGCGAGCTGGATAATTTCCTCTTTAAAATGATAGGAAACTGATCAATTTTGGATTTTTTATATGAATTCTGGGTTACTCGCGACTCATTATTATTGCGTTTCATTCATCGTGTGTATCTCCTTAACCCTTAGACCGAAACATCGGAGTATCAGTCAAAAGTAGAAACACAACGCCTTTCACACCGCCAGAAGATCTTCACGTATATTTTTATCCTGTATATTGTAGCATACTATGTTAAAATATTTTGAAATCCATTTTGCGATTTCCAAATCAATTTTAGCCACATCAAATAACTTCCCCTGAGATCTGACAGACCGATGTTACGGTATTAGGGTTGAATGTTAATTTTCCAAAGACAATTTTTAACGATTGCCGCGTAAGGTGTCTGATATCTTTCCGCATTGTCTTTGCTGTTTAATACGTTTGCATCTGGTAAAAAACGAGCAATTTATAAGTACCTTTTGAGCGAAAAAATTCTGTATAAAAATTCTGTATTGCAAGAATTATTTTATTTTAAATCCGATTAGAAATAACGGATTAATTAGACTTCTTTGCCTCCCTTTTAGACACCCGCTATTAGTGCTCCCCTTCCTAGTTATGTTGATCGCACTTCCCATCTCTTCACTTCCTCTCACGCCAAAAGCCCTTTCGCCCTTCCCGCCCACGCTCTTTGTCTCCCAATCCAACCATTGCCCACTTCACTACCCTCGTGGAATTTGATTGTATACCCATTATCGATTCAACTCGCGGGTCTTCTGTTCAAACTTCCCTCTCTTCCCTCTCTCTCCCCTCATCCCCTCTCTCTCGCCTCTTCCCCTCTCTCTCGCCTCTTCCCTTCTCTCTCCCCTCTTCCCCTCTCTCTCCCCTCTTCACCCCCCTCTCTCTCTCCTCCCTTCCCAGCTTTCTCCTCTCTTCCATCTTTCTCCTCTCTTTCCATCTTTCTCCTCTCTTTCCATCTTTCTCCTCTTCTTTCCATCTTTCTCCTCTCTTTCCCGTCTCTCTCCTCTCTTTCCCTCTTCTCTCTTCCACTATTTCTCTCTTCTCCCTTCCTCTCCTCTCTCTCCTCTCTCTTCCACTCTTTCTCTCTCCTCTCTTCCCTCCCTCCTCTCTCTCTCCCTCCATCCTCTCCTCCCCTCTCTCTCCTCTCTCTCCCCTCTCTCTTCCTCTCCTCTCTCTCCCTCTCTCTCTCTTCCCCCTCTCCCCTCTCTCTCTCTTCCCCTCTCTCTCATTCCTCTCTTCCCCTCTCTCTCTTTCCTCTCTTCCCCTCTCTCTCTCTTTCCTCTCTTCCCCTCTCTCTCCTTTCTCTCTTCCCCTCTCTCTCCCTCCTCTCTTCCTCTCTCTCTCTCTCTCTCCTCTCTTCCCCTCTCTCTCCTTCCTCTCTTCCCCTCTCTTTCCTTCCTCTCTTCCCCTCTCTCTCTCCCTCCTCTCTCTCCCTTCTCTCTTTCCCCCTCTCTCTCCCTCCTCTCTTTCCCTCCTCTCTTTCCCTCTCTCTCTCCCTCCTCTCTTTCCCTCTCTCTCTCTCCCTCCTCTCTTTCCCTCTCTCTTTCCCTCCTCTCTTTCCCTCCTCTCTTTCCCTCTCTCTCTCCCTCCTCTCTTTCCCTCTCTCTCTCTCTCTCTCCCTCCCCTCTCTCATTTTCTCCCCACCATCCACTGTAACGCGCATTTCCAAGAGCGAGTTGCCCAAACAAACACTTCGAAGGTTCGAGAGTTTTTCGCAATTAAGTATTACAATCGAGATTGAAATTTCATCGCTTATGTTCTGCAGCTCTCTGAAGTTTCCGTGTCATAGAGGGCCACCGTGGATTTTGATAAACGAAAGGCGGGGAATTACTCTGGATATTGTGTTCAGATACCAAAAAACCTTGTCGGTATTATTTTCCTGCTTATCGGAAGTGATTACGCGCAATGCCGATATCCCGCGTTTATTAATTATCTGTTAATGGAGCTTAGAGGGAATACATTTGTTTGGGAAATTACTCAAATGGTGTGCGTTTTGAATTTTATTATTTAGTAAGTATAAGCCATGTTTTCTTTTTGGAATCCTATCACTTCGGCAACTTGTTACAAATTAAAATTTAATGGATAGTTTCTTCGCCTAATTATGGCTAGGTTCTGCTCAGCTTTGGTATTTTAATATTTTCTTTTTACTTTTTTATATCTGGGCGATGAGAATAGCGTTAATACTCAAGCATAGTTATCATTTTCTCAGAGAAAAAATTAATTGCCGGACCGTTCCGCAGAACGTTCTAAATCTGAGGATTTGGGAAAAACCTAAGTTGCTACGAAATGTCCAAAAATTTGAATCTTACTGTTAGCCACGTTCACATTGGGATTTATTCCAAGTATGCGTGACATTTTGAAGGAAGGCAGATGTTTTTTTAACTTCTTTTCTCGGCGACTGGTAAAGATGGAGGGGAAAGTAATTTGGTTCTGGTCCACCCTCAACTCTCCTTCCCCTCTCGAATGCCCTTCCCTGCCTCAAACCCCTCCCCCTCCACCCCTTCTCTCCCCCACCGCTTCCCAAATTCTCGTCCACTCTTCTTAGGTAGAAGGAATGACGTCCACGCCCTCTAAATAGCCTCGTGCCACTGTGTCACGCATGCACTCCTTTCTCATGCTCTTCAGGAGGTGGAGACTGGCGTCATTTGCCTTCCTCACACGCGAACGCTATCCTCCCCATCCCCCCCATTCTTCGTCGTTTGCCTGGGAAAAACAACCGACGGTCGTTTAATTTTTTAACCCTTTTCTCTCTCTCCTTTCTATACCTTATTTTATGTTTATATCGAGAAGTATATACGGAATATATCGCCCTAGAGGCCTTTCTTTTTATGAATCCTAACCTGACATATCCGGTTACGATGAGAATTCCTCCCATGTCTCCATTATACCTATTAATCTCAAACTCTTCTCGATTTATCTTATCAAATCCCTTCCGGCATACGTTCTCACGATCTATTTCTTTTCGTAATCCGTTCCGATTTTGTTGTGGAGTTGATGCTCCAAATTGGTATAATTTAATTTATAAAACTAAAAATCGAATAAGAATCTGTACTCGGTTTCGACATGCGTCGAGTTACAGATTTTTACTTTGAAAATATGATCATAAGTTCAAGATTTATCTTCTGTAGAGAAGCTAAGGTTGTAAACTTGATATTCTCGTGTGGTTTATGTGTTTCGCAAAAACGGGGCGAAGTGCGTTTTCAATTGCATCGGACTCATTGTAGCCTAACGGCAGCCATGGCCTTTAACGTAATAGAAGTGTATGTAGGATCCGAGCGGCTGCTTCGAGGTGTAGTGGCGTTGTTTGGTCATGTGACATTGGTCCATCAGGATACCAGCGCGTCTAAAATTGTTGCAAACTGCCAACGAGAGAACAAATCGCTGGGAGCGGTTGTTTTCCAAGGCCCGGGACCATCGGGTCCGTCCTAGGCTGACCGCCGGTGATAAAATACAGTTCTTTGTTATTTTAAAATGTAATCCCGAGTCATTAAGTAGATATATTTGGAATCTAACATATTTCAAATCGTTTTAGCCTGTCGATGTGACTCGAAGCCTTGTAAAGAGTATCAACCAACAGCTCGTTGAATAGTCTTTACGAATCCCATCCTTTTTATTGGCAGTCCTTCATTAAACGCCTGTAGCTCAACGAGGGAATGGAAACCGCGCAAAGATACGGAGGAAGTGACAGAAGAGTAAATGCGACCTCGAAAGCGTTGTGCTGACCGTTTTTGGCGATCGAAGGACCAGTGGTGGTTGTTGACTGTGTATGATCCCTCCGTCCTCGCAAGACCCAGCTGAACTTGGCCTTGATATTTAACAGGCCTTTCCGGATTTTTAATATGGTAATAACTTATCTCAGCATCGGTACCTCACCCTATACCTTATATGGCGTTGATGGTGTCAAGGAAGTTGGATTCTTTGCGCTTGATAAAGTCTCTTCTCCCTCGCCGAAATAATTATGTACAATATGCGGAGTCGATTGAGTGCGATCACTCGAAGGAGAGTCACCTCGCACGAATGAGTAATGGAGCGATGGTCATCAAGCAGGCAGAAAGAAGCGTCAATAGAAAAATAAAGGATAGCGGACACACTTTAACAAGAGACGCTTGGAAATATTCATCGTTTTCATGTATGCGACCGAAAAGGCATGACCGCTGATGTTGGCAAATGAAAAATAACCAAAGTTTCTAAATATACTCGGCGTCAAGTCATAAAGCTTGCTTTTTTCCCGCGCTCGTGAAGAAAGCGCGCGGTAAAGGTTGCCAGCGGCGTGTTGTTTGAGCGTCTAAAACTGTTTGTCTTACGCGATGGAAGCGCTTAGTTTTTTTTTAAAGCGGCTTTTCTATTTTATTGCTCCTGATTTATGGCTACAACCTCATCCTTGATGCTTTAAGAGTATTAATTTATCGGTTTAATAAAATGATGGTCAAATTTAATTGGATTTATGTTTGCGCGTATGTGAACGATATACGCGCATTGGTCAAGCACGTATATTCTGGGAGCTATGGCTTATTTTCGGGGTTATGTGCGGAGGCGAGATAAAACGGAAATATGTGTCATTGTCCAATGGATGGCCGAGTAGTTACGATGACATTGACCCTGAACTATCGCGTGATGATTTTGAAAGAACATTTTCATATGATCGTATATTTACGCATTACAAGAGCCGGAGGGAACTTACCGATCGTCTTATGTTTATGTTTTAAGTGCGCTTGAAAAGTTTGTTTCCTGCTATTACACTGATTTATCAATGCTTAGCTTTTATTTGGTGGCGTTCTTGCCGACAGTATTTGTCTCGTCTTGGTTATTGTTTAAATCCTATGGAATTGATATTTAACAGCGATCGAAGATGAGTGAATAAATATTGCTCTGAGGCGGTCGAGGAATTAATTCCGGCCCAATGATGAATGTCGACCTGCTGTTGTAGATGTTCTAACGATAACATTGGTGGAAGTGTTGTACGATGCGATGAATCGATTACGCCAAGTGAAAGTTTCCGCTTTGCATAGGAATGATGCGATTTATTAAATTCAGTACTACGCAAACTTGACGCCAGAAGGGCGCGTTTCTCTCTCGTCACCCTTTATCATCTCAAGAACGTGACAACCTACCCATTATCCCCGCTGGAGATGAAGGGATCAATTACCGGGCGGTACAATTAGTTAACTGGGAGCGTTCTCGAAAACGGCGGCCCTCTCTCCGAAACGAGCCGCCTCGCCAATTTCTCGTGGTATGGCGCGGGCCCGTGACGGACGTGGCGCGCGACTCTCTCAACGGGCCTCACGGCTAGAGGGGTCTTCGTGCCATTTTCGTGCCTACCGTGCCGTAAGCCTTTCATCAAACGAGGCCTTGGGCGAATAGCGTGACCCAGAATGGCTCGGTTAAATTTCCCGACATGAACATTCCTTCTCTAATCCTCCACTGCCCCCCCCTCCTTCTCTCTTTCCCTTCGGCTTACCCCAAAACTTTCTACACCCATAACTTACTCTCCCCCTTCCATTCACGCGTATCTTGCATCTAAACCCTCTTCGTTAGATCCTTCTCTTCAGTTTCCTTACAGTCGCAGCACGCAAACTGCGCTACGGACGGCTAAAAGCTGCTGACGAGAATACTCGTTCCGACATGTTTACTTTCGCATTTAAGAGTTTTTTTGGTACCATATCCGGACCTATACTAACTCTTTCTACCTTCCCAACTATTTCTTTCGCGTATCCCGTTATGTCGCTCCCTTCTCTCCCGTTAAATTTTCTCTTCCTCCTAAAGCAGTGGTTCTCAAAATTGAGTAACGTAAGGACCCCTTTTGATAGGAAAGAATTCTCGCGGACCCCCATGTTCATTGGATGCCATAGACACAACATTTTTGTACATGTATAAATTGAGTTTAAAATAATAACAGGTTAATTTAAAAACACTATTTATGTACATTTTTATATAAAATTACTAAATACAAACAAAACTTAGTAAGTGTAAACCCTCATACAACATTTTTTTATAAGTTTTTGCGTTAACTCGCGGACCACAGTTTGATAAACCGTCGTAAAGCATTCCTACTTTCCTCATAAACCACCGAAGGACAGAGATGCTCATTTTTCAATTTAAATGCCGTAATTTATGCGTATGCATTTAACAAAAGTTGAATTTATTCCATGTAATTGCAATGGTCCCTCCCTCCCTCCCTTCCCACTCCGCGCTATATATATCTACTATGCTGACTAACGTCGATAAATCGAACTTCTGAAACTCGAATTTTTGATAATTCGAAAAACTCTTCCCGACCATTATATGGTTACGGTAATTCCCATAAACATAAAATGGTCGAGTTAACCAGACGAGCGTTTAAGCTTTTAAAGTAGCCATCGTCGATGGTAATTCACTCTTCGATGATTCTAAAATGTTAGAATCCATCTTCACTGCGGATGGCTACTTTGCAGCTGAAATGTGCATCTTTTTTTATAATTTAAAATTTATACCCGGCATGCATCTAGTTAATTCGGAGATTTTAATGGCGATAGAAGTTGCCTAGATCATCCATTGGATTCAATCCATAAGGTGAGTTTGATAGCTAGTTTTTCAGTTCGTTTTTGAGCGTACCCTTCTGCTGTAAAATAAAGTTAACCGACTTTTTTTTCCTACTCTCTAGGTTCGACTGCGTTTCCCTAGCCCCATGTCTTTCTCCTAACCTTTCATCTAAGTACTCTCACCCGAGTTATATTTTATTTTTCTCATGTTTCATTTCCATGCGACCTCCAAACTCAACCCGCCACACAGGTACACATTCGATAATGGATCAAAGAAGCACGCAATAGAGTCCAATCCCTTAACAAAATTACCTTGGGAGGTTTAGAGGCCAATCTGGCCTGTTTTAATTAACTAGATTGGTTGCCGACAAGAATGTTTGTAAATTCTACATGTTTCACTGAATTCGATAACTGAAATTTTGCTGAATAATGGTTTGATAAGGTTTCTATCATAGTTTTTAGGGACAAATGATTTGTTTCAATGGACGGGGGCTCATCGCAGTTCATTTATATTCATAAATATCGCCTTTTGTGTGTAAAATTTTCTCGCTTTTCCTAGAGTTCTATTTGGGGTTGAACCTAATCTATCCAAAGAGAAAAGGAGTTTAGAATATACTTAATATACACAGCGGCGGATTTAAGGGGGGTCGCACTTGGCGCGCGACAGGGGCCCCTTGAATTAAGAGGCCCCAAAAAAATGTTCGTGAGATATTCGGAGATATTAAATGCATCAATTTAAATATAAGTGTAACCTCTCTATTATTCCATAGAAAAACGATCGTCACAAAAAACGGTAGCCGTCAGGAGTGGTTTCATTACATATTTTGACTCCAGGGGCCCCAGGAGGCGTAAATCCGCCACTGAATATACATAAATAGTAATGATAAGTATAATATGTAAAAATCGATTGAATGTATTCTAGGTATTATTCACATCGCTCTCGAGGCATACAGTAATATCATCATATTATGATTTCTCCGTACACCCTTCACCCAAATGCAGGTATTTATTTTTCGATATTTCCATGCATTTCACAGCCCCAAATGAATATTTCCTCCAGATTGTTTTGTATTGTTTGTATTGTTGTACTGTATGTATTGTTTTCTTCAATTGATAAAAGACACTTAGAAGCGAAGTTTTAACATTTTTTTAAAAACCAAATTTAGGAAATTTATTTTTTTAATTGCGTTTATGTCGAGAGAACCGAGTAGCCCATGAATTTTGAGGAATGTAATGCAGATTTATCTTCTTTTTCGAGCATTTTCGCGAATAATTTGTCTGCAGTTATCGTTGGGTGATTACGTGTAATGCACGCCGTGCGATCACAACGTTCCAAATTCACGCCAAGTGCCAGCGAGAACAATAGGCCTTTTCGCACACTGCGTTCCCCTTTCTTCTCGCCACCTACCCGCAGAAATATGAAAAAAATTTTGACACCTGTTCTCTCCTCCACCCGAAAAAGATAACGCATCGCGCTAACATATTACCTTCGCTCCATCCAGTTTAATCCGTACCTATATAAACCTTTATCCTTTCACTGCCCGTTGAGGCTGAAATTAATTTTCGCGTATATGTCGCACATTACGATATATTTTATTCGCGCTACGATATGTGATTATAATGGTTTCATATTCATGAAAAACTGAGCGAGCATTCTTTGACGATATATTTTTCGGAAAAATTTTCTTTACTTTTACAATAAAACTCTTGGGCATATTATGTCTCTCTAAGTATAGATAGACTTTTGGATAGTGAATTGGAAATGTATTGTGCTCATTTGGATTCACCTAAGGAAGGTATGTTGGTAATAGTTAAGGATTTAAAAGGAAACTTAGCGCCTGATTTGGTTATTAATACATTCGTGGCATACTATGCGGAAAGCATAAATCAATATTTACAGAAGGAATTCATTCTTCTCCAAAATGACTTTGTGCCCAGGGCACGGTTAAAAAAAACTGGTTAGGAATAATTTTGGTTCAAGCGACGATATTTATACCCTAATGTTTGTTAAGAAATAAAATTATTGGCTCTAGCATTTCCAACATCTTATTTGTTGGAAAAGCGTGTCATTGCTGTGGTGCAGCTCCCAACTGTGCTGAGAAATTGATTGAAAATAAGTTGGAGGTGATTTGAGATTGAATTTATCGAACATAGGACCTTTGTAAACTAGCTGGGCCACAACAATATCCCATAGAAATCACACTGGTCTTGTCGTAATAAACATGTTTTAAGTCACCATTTCAGTTTTTTAAAGAATGCCATTTATTTATCCTACCTGTCAACTAGTTGCTTAACTCATATCAGACCTGTTTTAATACGAGTTATGTTTTTTGTAAACTGCGCAGGGTATTATTTTGCAAAAAAGGGGCGTTGGGTTGGAAAAGGGAGGGACTACTGATCTAACCCGTGGCCGTAGCCTCCTTCCTTCTCACCCTACCCCACACTCCCCCTCGCCTCCCCTCTGCTCTCCACCCCTTTCATCCCCGGCACCTCGCGTTCCCCCAAAACCATCCCCACGACAACTCAATTCTTTCCCCGAGAACCTCCCCTCAAAAAAAATTCGGCTCTTCCCTCTCCACCCCCATTGCTGCTAAATCCCCTCCCCCGTCGGCAACCTCCTCAGCCTCATCCGCAATCTCTCCCGCCTCCTCTACCCGTCAGCATTCATAGTCCGCCTCTTCCACCGCTCCTCTCCCGCTTTTGTCTCGCCCGAAGAGGCGGATAACATGGCCTTTGTGTTCGAGAGCATCCCGTGTTAGCACGGCTGACCTCTTTTTGTTCTTCCAGAGCACGCCCTCTCGCCCTGCCGGGGCTTCATGCCTCATGCTCCCGAACAAACTGGCGCGTGCGCAGTAATCCTTGCTTCTTTATACTTCCGTCGTGGGTTTTTATGAGGTTCCCTCTCTACCTCCTCTTTCTCTCTTCTTGTCTGTCATACACGCGGAGAGTCACTTCGCACGTGATCGGTCTTCCCAGAGTGGAAAAAAACATCTTTTCTGCGCGGTCGAAAGATGAAATTAATGCTCCCGTGTTTGTGAGCGTTTGATCGAATTAGCAGCGCTTCGGAAGCAGTTGGGTCGCGTGTTTATTTGGGGGAAAATTCGTGAAAGGCTTTTTTGCTCACCTCGGTCTGTGGCGTATCGCGAAATGTGGGTGGATACGTTCTAAAGGGAAGCGATGACTCGGATTCGAACCGAAATAGATGTTATAGAAGGCTCTTGAACGCTGTCATCGCTTTACTACCACTTTACGCGAGTGCACTTGTAGTCTCAAACAGAAAGGGCCATTGTTCTAGATTTTTTTTCTGCGCGTGGGAGAAAATTATTTCCATTTTCAATTCCTGTAAATATTCTTTCTTCATTCAAATAAAAAACATTTCTAGAGAAAAAGTAAAAACTACAAAGTAATTTTTAGGATAATGATCAGTAAAATAGTGTATTATTTTTGAATGGCTGGATACATAAACTATTCGATGTAAATTCATGTTACTAATGGCATTCAGTTTTTCAATGGCTTTCATATAGTCGTTAGTTTCTCATTCCTATTATTTTGAAAGTATATTTCATTTTTTTCATTTAGAGTATTGTAAACGACATTTTTTACATAATTACGTTTCATTTATTTATTATTTAATTATTATAACTAGCTCATAAAGAGCGCATAATGTATTTTACAATGAGCATATCAACAATAAAAAAGACGGTCAAATACAACCATAACTACATCAGGATTTGTACACTAAGGCGTGCTGACCGCATCTCTACCAATATCGGTTAGTTAGGAAAATAGTTAACATAGGAAATCTCGTTTTTAGCCTACTTTTCAGAATGTAAATAGGCTTATAGTTTTGTCGTTGTGTCTGTCTGCCCGACCCCCTATTAACTTTTGAATCCATAGACCGATTTTCATGAAACTTCGTGGAAATCTCTTGCTACATGGGCCTAGCTCCCGAGGATAGTTTTTGTTGCGAAGATTGAAGTCCCGGATTCGATTCCAGGAACTATCCTTCCTATTTGATTTACATGAGAAATCTGAAATCCATCCTGCAGGGTATTAAAATATCTTAAAATTGTAGTATCGGAGCGAGTTTTCTACCATCCTCTGAGGAAAGGAATGAAGATTCTAATTTTTATAATAGAATTTTGTTTATCGATTGTATTTCTTAGAATTTCGCGTAATAACTGGCGATTTTGCAGTTTTTATCACTCATTACGAGTGTGTTGCCATAGCAACAACAATTGTTGGACTCCGATTCGGTATATTCTAATACGTACACGCGTTATTTTTGCCGCACAAATACTCGTGATCGATTTAATATTCCGTTCTAATGTATTTGTAAAATTTTATAACGCTAAATTATGAAATTTGGGAACATCCGCGATGACTTTAAAGCTATTAAGTCCAATATAAGTATTAAATAAATGAATAAATGGAAAGTAGACATCATAAGTTTTATTTGGATCATCTTGTTATTGCATATGCCGAAGTAGAAATTTAGGAAACCACTAGATTATATATGTATGTATGGTTGGCACGTTCACTGGACACGTGTACACGCTAATTTTGATACCTCCGCTATAAATTAAGGTGAAGGATATTTAACTCTAATTCTCAAATTTTAGAACGCTATCAAAAGACGTTTTCAATCGAAGTCCCTCTTTCGTCTTTATAATTATGATTGTTTTCTGCATCGGTCGAAACATTAACACTTTCTTGTTTAGCATTAACTAGAAACGATTTCGTGACGATGTTAAACATAACTCGTCGATGAGTGTCATACGGTAAGCTCTTTAGCTTCTGTTACGCCAGCGTATAAGAGATAATTAGGCGCACAGTGGCTGCATTTTAATTTTGGTAGCGTTTATTTGTATTCCAAACCGATTTTTCCTCTCATTTCGGGACGTATTGAAGTTTCTGCGAGAGCTAAAATAAACTTTTCAGCTGTCCACGTGTTCGACTCTTCAGATCTTCTCTTCATTTTTTAATATTTTGTTGTCTTGCTCCGATACCCGTGCTGGAGAATTGGAACGTAATGCCACCCTGCAAGCCTCTCAGAGGAAAGTTAACATAAAAGTCGTTTAAAAAGTTGCTGTCTCTTCTGTAGTAAATCCTCGCACTCTGAATCCTAAAAGATTATCGGTTGTTTTCTACCGTTTTACTAAAGATTTTATTTCTTCTTAATTCATCCCCGTATATTTAAATATTATTTTCACGTAGTAAAATTATCTTTAATGTTCGTCTCCAATTATTTGGTGGTTAAGGGGACAAAAAATAGTTACGAATAATATGCCCACTTCATATGTAAAATGTACTTGAGAAAGAAAAGGGATGTTACATTCTATAATCTACTATGAAGACAGCTGAATATAATACAATAATTTATTAAATACACACAAGTAGCCCCAGTTACATGAGTTGTAACACGTTACAGAAAATAATTATAATTAACAAGAACCCTGACAATAAATAAAAATAATTCGAGATTATCTTGGAGAAATGAGATGATTTCCTTTTTAAGACGAAACCAGGGTCTTTCATTTTAAATAGAGTTACATTGGAAATTGTTACTTTTTCTGTTTTAATATAGCACTTTAATGAGAATACACTTTGAATTTTTTTGCATCTAACGGCATTAAATCACTGCTGGTTTTTCCTCCTTAGGTGAAGCGCTCAAGTACGCTTTGAATTATTCATCCATTTCTTCAAACTCGTGAATTTCCTGGAAACATAACGCTTTTTTAGTTTTATAAGTCTAGGAATAATTAAAAAGTTCGCGGCTATCTTTTTCGAAAGAGGAAGAAGGAAAACTTCCTAATTAAAAAAAATTATATCATCGGAAACGTTCGGAGGTTCGAGTTCAATTCTCGGTATTATATTAATCGATAATTCCGAAAACCTTTCCCTTCTTACTTCAAGAGAAATTCATTACGTTCGCCTAATGAACTGCTAAAAGAAATTGCGCTTCCCTTCGGAATCTTCCGTTTTATACTTTGAACGAGTTTTACTAATGTAACCGGATCACGCTGTGAGGGGAAGCAATTAAAATGTATGGAAATTTAGATCCTCATCTTCTCTCTGTATTTGTTATGTCTTTCATGCAATGTTCGTTTCCTCACGCTGCTAATAAGTTCCATCGTGGACCTCGTGAACCATTCTCTCTTCAATTATTACGTTGCAGTATGGTTGGCAGAATGGATTTGTTCGATGTTTAACTCTCGGAGCAGATGTTGAATGAAGACTGTTGGGGAGATGTGATGTATTGGATAAATATTTTTTTCTTGTTAGCAGACGCAGTTGAATGATTTGACAAGTAACGATTTTGCCATATACAGCTGACGGAGCGTAAACGAGCACTGACGAACGATTATTTCTTTCGTCTGAAGGCTGAAATTGGCATTTGGTGAAGCGGAATGAAAAATCATCGCTATAATTCTCGTATTCTTTAGTATCCTTTACGTGAGAAGGGGTTCGTAGATTTGGTGGTTGTATTGCCTTGGCCTTCAAGCGTCGCCTGATATTTTTTTGTCGTTAAAAAGGAAATGTAACGCTAGTCATATCTCAGTCTTTCGTAACCATTATAAATGTGTGTCACTTGCCATCTTGGAGATGACCTTTGGCTATGCTGTAAAATGAAGGGCTGGTTTTAAAATAGGTATAGGTTAAGAACGTCCTTATCTACGACGTGCTAAGAATTTCTTTAGAATGTTTGTTTATGCTTTTATTCGCCATTAATATCCTTTTGTAAGTTAGATTGATGTAAAATAATCACGGAAAGAAGTATTTAACATGTATGAAGTCCTAGAGAAATCTTGAAAGTAAGCGTGAGACATTTAGATGATGGTAAAGGCAGGAATCGGTTAATGAATTACCCTTGGCGAATCAAGCATTTGTTGATAGAGTTTGCATTCTCAGACGTAAATTGGGCCAAGGTTTCAACCTGGCACTCTTCCTGCTGTTACGGAGACACGATGCAGATCTAAATTAAGACTGTTGTGGATTCCAAGCGGGTTCCCTCGTTCCACGACAGGGCTAATAAAGATAAATTTTAGCCGCTGTCAGGTGTCCAATTCAGGGTTTAGGGAATAGTATTTTTCAAGGAACTCCCGACATGTCTTATGTAATTTAAAATGCTTCTTTAATTAAGTTTTCAATGTTACGTAACTTAGGAACGCGATCATCTTAATTCTTCCATGCTTCCTACCTAGGACAACCTACATAAGGAAAGTGGTTGCGAGTTAATTATTTATTTAGAAGTATAAAATACTAATATATTTCTGCTTACTTGACGTCAGTCTTAAACAGAATAATGAGCCATTACTACTAAACTCTCCACGAACGCAGTCAAAAAATTGTCTTTATATTCACTTATTCTCTCATAACACTGTTACAATAAGACTGCCGACATTGATCATTAAATATCTCGACCAATCGCGGCTAAGTCTCGCGCTATATATGGAAATTGATTTAATTAACTGTACTTTTCTCTATTCACATGTTATGGGTGTCGTTAAAACTGTCCTCAACATGTCTATCGTTATATAGAGTAGTATTTTAAATAATCTCGGGTAGTCATTCAGGTTCTCTTCTCGGCTGCAACCCTATCTACGTATTTTTCGCCAAGGTTCTATATTTTCACATATTCTCGTTTAGTCCTAGCGCTCTTGGACAAGCGAAAAGGTAACCATTTCACCAGGCATCGATAAGTTAACGAGGATAAGAATTTTTTTGTCGTAGTCGCCACCATTCTTCGCAGAACTTGGTCGAGATTCCTCATGGCGTTAGCGTATCAATTGAGTTACGCTGCTGAATGAGGAAACGTGGCAATCACTACGTGTCCGAAATCTTTTTCTGTCGCGGCTGAAAAAATCGCTCGTCCGCTACAGTATTGTCTTTTTACCAGGATGCTCGAGATGTTCAGAGGGCGAATCTATTGGGGAATTGAGGCTGAGGAGAGGTGAATTTTGCAGAGAGCCAGCTCAATTTTTCTGAAGGAAGACTCTTGGTCGAGCAAGAAGCGAATTGACCTTGGAGATCTTCCCAAAAAATAAGAAAATGCAAACATTTTCGATTCTTGGCGTGATATAACATTGTTTATCTACCGTACCCATCGCCGGTGCTTTACTAATGATATTAGAAAGCTAAGGCAGGCAAAAATACGATAAATTAAATGATATTTCATTTCAGTTGATAGTAAAAATAAATAGTTTTAAGCCGTGCACATATAGGAAATGGAAAAAACTTCGGACTCTTCAAGAAGTAATTCCAAATCCATTGTCATAAATTAACCACCGTTGCTTCTTCATCATCGTTTAACATAAACTTGGTAATCTTATGAGTTAATTATCGACTCGGATGTAATGGAGTTTTTCCAAAATCATTCTTAGCATGCGATGTGTAACAATCAGAGCCGGGTTTCTCATAAGCTCCAACGCACTATGATTGCGATCATTTTTTGTTCGTGTATCCAAAAAAGTATTACGAAAGTTCCATTAATTATGAGCGAAAATTCAAAGTCATTGCGAATAAATATTTAAATCCTCCTCTATATTTCTTTTCGTTTGATTCTTTTACGGAAGACACGAATTTCAGATGTAGGCAAGGGGGGCGTCTGAAGATATAGTGCCTAGGTGAGCGTGAGGCGTAACGTAAATACGGCTCTGAACTACATTCCAGTATGTCACTTAGACGCTATTTGAATGGAGGAGGAAAGTCTATAAATTTTCGTTGGCACTTCCTCGTAACTCAAACCTTTTTCCTTCGTTTAAAAATATTCGGGCATTTCCTAGTGGCGTCCTCACTCGATAAGGTGCCCGCAAATTTTATAGCTTGAAAAAGGGGTTGGAAAACGAATTCGGGAATATATACTTGTATTGTTTAGAAGTCTATTTTCGTTCGATGTCGTTTCTTATAGCCGTTGGGGTCCCGTCGCGTCGCTGAATACCAAGTATTCCGCCCATTTTAGGGGGGGAGATGACTCAATGGTGCCGAGCTTCGTTATGGGAACGAGTTTCCCACTCCCCCATCGAAATTGCGGTCCGTCGCGAAAGAGAAGAGAATTTTGAGGGCCTGTCGCACGTTTCCGGGGGGAGGGGTGGAATGAGGAAGGGGGAGAGGGCGGTGTCTCCAAAAATATCTTCAGGGAAGCTGTACGTGTCGCATTGGATTTTCGAGGTGTCGCTAAAGGATCGTGCTCCGCTCGGAAAGATGTCTCCGAGGATCCTTATTCCCTCCCTTTGATGTTTTCTCGGAATGCGAGATTATACTCGGGCCGACTTGAAGTTTCTCCGAACCGGTTTCTCGTGTGGGAGTCGAGGTCCATTTGCCAATGATGATTGTTCTGGAGGCTTGCGAAAGATGGCAATCACTTAGGTTGTTGGGAAATGCGAAAAATGAAATTTATGCAAATAAACTTTAAACGCTCGACGAAGGGTTTTGTATTTAAATGTATCGCATTTATGCATGTCGTTGGTTTTTTTCCGACCTTTTCGTATGACTCCCTCGTGTTGTCCCGTCCGGGGCCTGCACGTAAAACACGAACGATGCGACCCGGACGAAGGGCCACATCAAGCATCTCAAACTCGCGGGCCGCACGAGCCCCACGGGGTGCATTTATGCGGCCCGCGAAGCGATTTACATTATACTACACTACCCAAACTCAGATGAATTTCTTGTAAAAATCCAATTAATATTTTTAAATAATCTAAGAAGTGTAATCGGCGCTTTATAAATATCCGCGGTTTATTCCTCGTTCCCAGTTGGGTTACAGAAAAATGTTCATATCCCTTCCAATGTGTTTCTTGCGTATCCGAAGGACCTAACCCTCATCGCCGAGTCTTAACATTTTTGTAATGTCTGAGTTTAAGACCGTGTTATAGAGCGATTTCCCTCCTTGTAGAAGGAGAGGGCGAATCTCTAATGAGAACAAAAACGTGTGAAGCCTGGGAAAGTATGGAATGCGGTCCGCGGATTTGGTACGGTGCCTTAATACGGCCCGCAGACTTGGCGGAGAGCCATCATGCACACCGATGTGAGTTTGAGATCCCTGGGACACATGCTGAATGGCCGAAACGTATGGATGATACGTTTAGTAGAATTTTAAGGGAATTATTTGGATGGTGCTTCAATTTATTTTAAAAGTTTTATGTTATTTTTTTCGGCGATTCATTCACTATCTTGATTAACCCTTTAGCGGTTTGTCGCATAATATTATGTTCAGCTCACCCGAAACTGTAACGGCCACCGACGTAACGTTACGTTCTCGGTTCTTGTATCAGGTTTTTAACCGTCATTGCTTTAGTATTCCGTTTAGCATCAAACACCATAAATGTAATTAGTCTCGGTAAGTGAAAATTTGCTAATAAATACAGCATCTACAGGGTTGTAGCCTAAAAATAATGAAACCATTAAGGGGTTAATATATTAGAAGCAGGGCCTGCCCGAGTTACGGACGAACCGGGCAGCTGCCCGGTGGCCAAAGTCTTGGAGGCACTATTTCGATCACCTCTCTATGCATTACTTGCAAATGAATAAATATTGGTTAACAATTTATATTGCGGAAGTGGCAAGAATTCGTTTTATTTTTTCATTATCAATAACTTGTACAGAGCGATGACTTAAATATTGTGGACTTCAAAAATATCTCAACAAACGGAGGGGGCGCTGGAGTGCTATCTTGCCCGGGGCGCCAAAATCCTTCGGGCCGCCCCTGATTATAGGCACGATGAGGTACACTTTAGGTCTTACATTATTCTTAAATCGATAAAAATGCCAATTTTTAGAAGCTTTCGGCAGTGAAAGTTTTTTTTTTCGCCACATGTTGTTGCTATTTTTCCAGCTTTTTCTTCGTGGGAGCATGTGAATATGCATAGAGCAATCCCAAAAATATAAAACTATTTAGTAGCTTTTACATTCAAATTTTAAATAACCAAAATTGATAGTATTAAAAGAGTTAGTTGCAAAATTTCAAAGTTAGATAGAAATAAAAATGTGAATTATATGGGGAAGGTAAAGTCAGCTCAAATAAATCTTCCGTTCTGAGGAGAGTGTCACTAAATACACTCTCGTCTAAGGAAGTTTCTCCGTGCAAGCGCACGCCACCGATGGGAGTAGAACCCGCTACCCGGGTATCGGTGGCGTGGCACTCGGCCTAATCGTCCATCTGTGTATTAGGAAATAACTCAAGAGTCCTCTCTAGGGAAGTGGTAGGCGACCTATGACCTTCGTAAGTGAGGGATAGGGGAATAAATTGGCCTTCCAAAAGAGTTCTAGCGTTCTGCCGGTAAACTGAAGAATGGCAAACACCACCTACATTCTTCCATATTTTTCTACAGTAAAAATATTGAATAAATCTATTTTCGACTTAATTGTCTTTATTGGTTATTGGTTTACCAATCTTACGGCGGCTGCTGGAGTTTGCATCGATTATTATCGAACTTTTTATATTGGCCGAGGACATGAATGAATATATCGTACATTTAAGTTAAATATTTTCCATCGTGTAATTTATAAATGATATATATATATATATATATATATATATATATATATATATATATATATATATATATATATATATATATTGGTAAGCATGTACAGGGCCGGCCTTTGGCATAGGCCAGCTAGGCAGCTGCCTAGGGCCGCCAGTTCCAAGGGGGCCGCCAGTTACCGAGGCCGCTGCTAATACTTGGGTTAGATAGATAATCACGGCACAAATACTGTAAAAATAACAGTGATCAGTGATGATAATGGAATTATCATGAATTCTGCCTGACTTTCTCTTCACAAAATTCCAAAGCACTTCTTTTCTCACACATTCCCTCATACTTATTGTAATGCCCCCTTCCCATATTCCGACCGAATGGTGACAGCAGGAGGGAGAGGGTCTCGGATCGCTTAAGGGCCATTAGAGTCTTTCTCTTTTCTCCACATGAATGGGTAAAAGGAAACGCCCCCTTTAATAATTTCCAGATGTATAAAACAATATATTGGAAGGACTATGTACGTACATACATTGGGTGGGTTTCTGAGAAATACATTTCCAAGAATGTTTCGAAGCCCTTCTTGAAAGAGGGAAGCTATTTCAGAGGAGTAGTCTCATTTGGATTCTCTTTGAAACAACATCAATAGTTCGAATTCGTATGTTTCGTGTACAATGAACCCTGGATGATTGATTTGAAAATACGCAAAGGTGGTTAAGATTTTCTTCCGAAATCGTTAATTTTCGTGGTTTGATCCCAGCATTTTCCGTTTATCACGAGTGTTTCTCTACAGACAAAAGGAACACCTTCGGAAGTTCTTGGTTGCCGACCAATTCTTTTTCCCGGGTACTTTTCCAAAACGATCGCTTTCTACATAATCCAATTGGAGGTATTTGGTTAGTAAAACTAATTATTTTATGATTCGGAATTTTGTTTAATTTTCGTTGTTGATAATAAAGTCCTTTAGGAGACTGAAAGCCCTGCCTTAATGTAATTTAATGATTTCAATCAAGTAATTTGAAGTAAAACTTATAAAATTTTATTAAAATTTGCCAGTAATTTTTTTAAATTAAAGTAACTTATTTCTTTAATAAATTATGATATAAACTGTTTGAACATTAATATTTGCCATTTGTATTTTCATTCAATTTACAACGGTAGCAGCAGATTAGGAATTCAGAATATTTGTACAAATTTCTATTTCAAAACAATTTTCTTTTACTGGATGTTAAAATAAATTTCATTTACTTTTAATGAACAGTTAAGTGATATTTCAATAGATTTTAATAAAAAATATAGTTGCCACTCACATAAACAACTGCATGAAAAATATTGGTGTTTTATATATTAGTTTATTTATATAACTATTAGTAAGAGGAAACTACTGTCGGAAACAGGATGGGAATGCAGAGTTGAAAGTGTCAAAGCTCTTCGATTCCAAATAGGTGAGATTTATGAGGCATTGATTGATGTTTCTGAAACAACCGGTGGTTTTAAATGCATAACAGAGGCCCTTTCTCCGGCGAAAGAACTTAAAAGTTTTAAATTTCTCGTGATGTTATGCATTTGATATGATATTCTAACTCGGGTAAATCATGTGAGCAAAGTTCTGCAAATTGAGCACATATAATTAGAGCAAGTATTGGCACTATTGGAAAAGACAAAAGAATTTTTAATTGGTTTTAAGGAGAATGGATTTCAAACTTCACAGAAAATAGCCAGGCAACTAGTTGAAGAATTAGAAATGAATCCTGAAGAAACTGTTTTCTCCTCTACAGAGTCCATTCGACATTGACGCAACAAATAGCAATTCTCCTATGAAGCTGATGGTGAGGTAATATATGATTCTGTATAAACGTTTCAGGTAGAATTCTTTAATGTACTATTAGATCCAGGCCCGTCTTAAGGGGGGGCTGGGTGGGCAGTCGCCCAGGGCCCCGCGCCTTACCCAGGGGGGCTTTCGGTTATTTTTCTATGACTAACTCATTAACGCCTATTGCTTGACCAACCCATCCTTTGCCTCTCTCCTTTCCTTTGCTCCTCCACGTCTCAAACCATCATAAAATGCACCGAGGACGTCGAGAGGGTAGGCTTTTCTGGTCCCAAAGCGTAACGCCTTGGACACTCCCTCTTCCAATTCCTCATTGTTTCCTTATGCACACATACTCAGTTCGGTTCATTGGTTGCGGCCGTTTGAGGGACATATGATAAGGCAAAGTGCTGCCAGTTAGGTTCTTCCCTAATAAATCTGGTGGACTCTGCTAAATTAGCAGGAAATTACGTAGATGGCTGGAAATCTAGTGCGATAATTAACGCTTTGGCATTATCTGGCAGGGTTCATGTGCTGAAAATTCTGATAAATTGTTGCATTGTACATGAATAGCTAAAAAGCTGAAGCTTTAAGTCGGATGATCCTAAAAATTACCTTTCTGAGTCCTTTTGGAATGGGGACCGGAAGACACCTTGCATAGAGCAAGTTTAGGATTGCTACAGGGCATCTCTCTCCATTTGAAACAAAACGCTTCTGGGTCCTCCACAGCGTCCTGATGGAGAGAGCCTAAATTACCGCGCAAAGACAAATAATTAACTTTCGGGGAACTGTTTTTCGAAGAATCCGCCCTTGCCTACCACTAGTGTCGCATTTTGGAATTTCAATAAATAGCGCAACGCTCACTCATCTTCAGTTCTACTAAAACTGCCATCGGAGGAACGTAAACCGTGTGAGCGTTTACTCGTGGCGTGTGCATGAGTTCTGCAGGCAAAAGAGCATCATGGATTACTATCGTTTTTCTTGGGGCATTTTGTGAATTTAGCCTCAAATATAGCAGGTCCGTGTGTTCATTTATAATAATTAAATAATATTTCACTGTGAAAACACGTGGTTGGTTTATTCTGAAGAAAAATATGTCATATTTGGTTTATGCTGCAGATTGTCCCCATCTTCAAAATCGAAGTCGACGTTGGCGTCTGAGGGGATTAGTCACTGGAAACAAATAGGACACAAGTAAAGTGAGCATGATAAATCCTCATCACATTTGAAAAGTTTCCAAGAGTGGCAGGAATATGTGCCGAGAAAACAGTAGGGGAGTTTTATTGATTGCATAAACCAAGATTTACATCAAAATGGAAAACAGCGTTGGCGTAATGTTTTAGAAAGAGTTAGAGATATAATACTTTATCTAGCTCGCCATAACTTGCCTTTTCACGGTAGCTGTAGTTCGTAATGCACTCCAAATAATGGGAATTTCTTAGGACAGAAATGAAGAATTTAATCAAACCTTACAAGTAGCTGAACAACTCACAAATGATATGTGTATCGGTACAGAGTTTATTAAAAAGGCAAAAAGGAGACATTCTGATTGCGGAAGAGAGGACGATACATTGGAAAACGCGAAGGAGCAATTTAGAACAGATTTCTATTTACGAGTCATAGATATGGCCATAAACTCTCTATTTTAACGTTATACTAACTATATCTTTTATATTGCGATTAAGAAGTAAAATTTACAAATTTGTTACAACAACGCGACCTCGAAGAAAACTCTTTTGCCTGGGGCCTCCAAAAGAACTTTTGCCTAGGGATGCCAAAACTTGGAGACCGTCCCTGAGCATGTGATTTTAAATATTAAGAATATGCAAGATTTCAGCTTGGTAAACTGATAATATATAGGCAAATGGTAAGGCTTCTGACGTCATCGCAGTTGAAAAGTTTGAGGAATTTTTTTTAGAAACAGAAAGCATTGAAAGTTGTCCTTTGGCCTCCAATCTATTCCGAGCAGCTTCTTATTTAGCATTATTACGTTCATTTCTTAAATATTTTTTTCAACTGGTTTGGTTAAAAGTGACTGCCATCGTCGAATCTTCATAAGATTTGGGACCTGATGACGGTGTTCAAAAACAAAACTCAAATCGTTATGTTTTGTAAATATACTGAGATAAACTATTGTCGTGATATCGATTCTTTATGAACACTAGTTCCCACAACAGAGTTCCACAAGATATATAATAGGGAAATTTATGGTGGAGTGGGGTGTGTAGAATGAAAAGCAGAAGGACAATCACTCCGTAAAAACTTTCCTCCGAGAAGCATTTCGACCTTAGGTAGCTCAGTATCGGCCTTTTGGTATTTTCAGCCATTTGGGTGCTGACGCTCTTTCGGTTGGCGCAGAACCTGCGTCGGCCGTAAGGTTTTTTCTGCGTTTTATTGTATGCCGTTTTTACACTGACTACATAGAGATAAAATCGATGCTACAGCTTCCATCCAATTTATCATTCCTAATTTTCATAATTCGGCATTTGTCTGGAAATTGTGTAAACGGAGCCCTACAAGTGATAAACCACACCTATTGAGCATGCACTCGGGTGTTTGCATTGAAAATAAAGGTTATGCAAGAAAAGATAAGAATTCCGTCACAGTGTCGTCAGTAGACCGCATTTAATCAACTCTTCGGAAGCGCTCTATAAAGTTGGCGGGAGTTTAATTTACGGTAGATATACGAATAAAATGCTAGTTTAAGCGGGAAAATGATGTCAAAATGCTGATAATGTAGCATACGAATGAGTTATTTTTTCACCCATTCGGAATCTGAGAGCCTGAAGCCTTTCTCGCCACCTTTCACATTGGGCGATACCCAACTTGACAGTTTTAATCGAGTGTTATAGGATCCGGGAGTGTTATAAATCAAGGGGTGTTTCGCCATGTGTACACGACACCTACACTCGTCATAGTCGGCCTGCTGGGTGCGTTTTTCGTCGGCTCCTGACGCTTCTGAAGAGGAAATTCGATAACTCGCAACGTATGTTTTTCTTCCTCGCTAGCAATTTGTCACGTATAAGCGTGTTTGGCGAACGTTAAAGGGAAAATGGAGCGGAAATTCGATTTTTAGTTTCGCGTGTTTATTTTGCGGCAAAATGTTTCTAGCGTTTTAGAAATTTTCCCATGCGCAGTTGTTTTCCATGAGCTTGAATATGCAACCAAAGGTTATGTATGTAAGTAATATAAAGGCTTGTTTAAAACATGGAAAGCATTTTTGAAATAATTTTATTCCAAAGAATTGATACGCAGTTTTCATCAGTTTAATTTTTAATTGCGTAAATTCTGCAATATTACTTTTTGTCACAACGCAATAATTTATCGATTTTTCAGTAAAGTTTCGCCTATAATGTTTCAATGTTTATTCTATGGTAAGAAATTTATTTTCAATACCGTTCTGCGTATCAAAATAAATGCGCGATTCAGTAAAAATTTGTACACATCTCATTTCCATTGCCATAGTCACGGCGAGTAAATTACGTTAAGAGCATAGAGAGGGAAACTCGAGCTCGAAAAAAAAATTTTATCGTCTATTTTGTGGCTCAGTGGCGGTTTAAGTGATGGTCCGCAGTCACGGATTGGTCCCGCCGTTTAGCTGTTTTCTCCGTTTCTTTCATCTTTTCCGTCTCCCTCTCTCTCTCCCTCCTGTCATCCTCAATCTTCACCCCTTCCTCCCGATAGGTACTCTTCAAAATCCGCCCGTTTCCGGTCTGCCCTCGACCGCATCATCCATGGGAATAAATTGAAATTCTTCTCTCTAATCCTTGAAAATCCCGCGCGTGCGCCTCGGCTCAGTCATAAAAGAAAAACTTTAAAGAGTGCTCTCTTCTCTTCCGCAAGAGCGTCTCATCCGAGGGCGAGGGAGAGATGCGGAAGCGAGAAAAGAGGCCATAAAGATGAGACTCTCTCTCTTAACCTCAGAGTTTCTCAAATTGGGGCATGGCGTTTGCGAGGATTACCTGGCGTCGCGGGTGCTTTGGCGGTAGAATCGTACTAATGGCGCCCGAGCTCTTCCTTACCCCCGCATTACCTTCCCTATCTTAGCTACTTCTCCGTTACTCTCTCTCTCTATCTCTCTCCTCTCTTACCTCTTACTTCTCCTCGACTCGTTAGGTTGGCATGCATCAAAATCCTTAATGGAGGCTTCGTGTACAAAGGGTGACTCATTCGAATATTTCTTCTCCCAGTCTCTTACTTTTCTAACCCTTGAGAGGGTATAAAAGCTTTCCGATATTCACCCTCTCTCTCTCTCTCGCCTCATTCATCGCTCGTGAGATCTGGGATGCGGTGATGTGTGCGCAATCGCCGTAAGCTTAGAGCTATTGTGGGGAGCATTATTTTAAGGGGTTGGGATAAGGGGATAGGTTTATGTGATTTTTAGATATCCGAGGCGCGACTGCGTTGTCGCATGCGAATCCACTGTTACTGGCGGTCGTTCATTTAGAAACGGAGATTTATTACGCGGTTTATGATTAAATGTATGGTTGAATGAAAATTTGACTTAACGGGTTAGAGGCGTACTGAGAAAATACCAAGAAATGACGAAGTTGATGAACAAATAAAATGAAAAGTTTGTATTTGTTATTTTCATTTTATTTGTTCATCATGGAACAGTTCCACAAGTTTACGCCCACCACCGTGTATTTTTAACGGCGAAGTTTAAGGGGAATGTTGGTACTTCAGTCCCCTGCGGTTATTACAAACCTCGCCATTACAAATTATGAAAATCTAAGCCCCCTCAAGTTTTTACCAATGAGATTATACTGTAACCCTGTATGTGAACAAAGTTGAAGGAATTTTGATGGGGTGTATTTGATTTCACCTCTTGATGGGTCAGTGTCAAAATATTGACGGTTATAAATCGTTTGAGTATTCCCGAGCCAATAGCGTAGAAGATTAATCGCCTTACTGAGCAAATGGAAGTCATTGTAATAAATAAAGGGATAATGGTTCCCAACTGTGTCCGAGAAAACGCTTTGTTTCCGCGAATGCCATTGGAAAGGATAAACGACTCGGATTAAAGCGATTTTCGATCAAGGGTTCTAAGGATAATGCAGGGTGTTATTTTTGGAGCGGTTATTTATGATGAGAGATTAGTGAAATTATTTGTTTGCGGTGAGATTTGTTGTGGATATAAGGCCGAATAATGCATTAGTTATTCAAGTTTTCGGAAGAACGTTGCGTTCAAGCAATTGTTTACACTTCCTCGGTTTCATCAAAAAGTTGGCGGGAAAACTGCCACGGAATGAATTTCAATATTTTACAGATTCGCTCGCTTTGTCAACTAGTAGATAAATGGACGTTGAAGACGGCGCCTCGAATATCGGTAGTTACATTTTTATGACTATAGTAAACATTTTAATTAAATAATTTTTAACCACTGTTGGCTCTAGTCTAGCCATATGAATGAGCACAAAATTTTCTATTCTCTCTGCATTTAAGTAATTGGTAAGGTATGCAAACAGCCAACATACAGTTCTTCTGCTTTATCCGTTAAAGCAAAAACAACTGCAGCGGGCTACTTAATCCCTGCGCTAGTGAAGTACAACGAAATTGACTGCATTGAACATATACGATAGGCTTTAATTTTCAGGGCGGATAAAATAAAAGAGTAGTTACTGTACCTTATATGATCATTTATTCGGCCAGTGATAACTACAAAGAATTTTTAGCATTCTTGAGAATAATGAAGGTTTAAATAATCTAATACATGTCAGCGGAACAACAGTAGAGCGCGCATTTTTTTCGTTTAAGTGGTTGCTTAAAATTGGTGCTTTTTTCCAGCTCGGCTACCACGCTTGTTGGTTACGCACTCTGTGATTTTTTATGCACACCAACTACGCGTACAACAGAAGAACCTACAGTTTAAAATATGCAAGACGACCAAGAATACCAACCGTCTTTGAGCACAAAACGCTTCGAGAGGAAGAGATGCGCAGTACAAATTGCCTTTGGAGTAGACTGTGAAGAGAGATTTTTGGCCGTAAAGACGTTACCTGAAGCTCCCCTGCAGCAGCTAAAATTATTTACGATCATTTCAAAAGTTCTAGAAGCTCCGAGCCATTTGAAAGTCGCCGTGTTTCAAATCTCCTATCTGTGCAGCCACAGGCATATTCCTCTCTCGTTAAACGGGAAATTACTCGGCGAATACTGAGATAATCCATCGAATTTCGAACGAAATGTTTTGGGTTTTGATGCGCTCAACGGTGCTTTTCCTAGGATAAAACTTTCCTGTTGACGTTTCCCTCGTTCTTTGTTTGTTCCTTCAAGAGATTAATTTCCTAGAATATGCCATTCTTGTCGCTTCTTGTTTTTAATTTCGAGGTTTGTTTCAAAATGAGATGGTGGCGTAATGCCTTTGTGTAGTGAAATTGAAACCCACTCCTTATCCTTCACTGTATTGTTATTAGTTGTTTGATAACTGATGATGAGTAATTGAGCCGGGCTCGCTTTTTCCTCCTTAGGAGATGCTCTTGAGTAATTGCGAAACTCGCACAACGAACTTTATTCTGCTCTTTCCTTGGAAAGAAACCCATTCTCTTCAAACACTTTTAACTTCGATACCAACATGTATAATTAAGTCAATTTCAGTAAATGTGTTGTCAAATTATCACACATTTCCATATATTATGGTATAATGGTATCATAGTATTACGACCATATGATGTATGTATACAGACTAATAGTTCGATTAATTAAAAGTTTTGGTAGTACATAGTTGCGATTCTATTTGTATGGAACTATTCTTCTTAATATTGTGCAGCTATTATCATCTGACGACTGATTTTTCGTTCTTTAACTTGTTGTAAGCAGCTTGATTTTTTTTTCATTATTATTAATGGCAGTAATTTTTATCACCCAAATATGATTTCGATAATGATTTAAATGCCTATTCATCAAACACAGTTACATTAATCTGTAAAGGAACTGAACTTAAAATCGCTTTTACATCTTAATTGAAATGTTTAGCCTTATCTTATCTATTTCTTCGTTCCGTTGGCGTACGCATCCTTGGCACTTAAATGGAGTAGGGAAGGAAAATTAACCGGTTGCGTCTGATTTAACTTGTTCCACTAATGCCGCAATGCTCAAAGAATCGCTTTTTGCGCAATTTGTTCCCTCTTGTACCCTATGATCTCCTCCGGTGCGGCTATTATCTGTCTCGGCGTTTGAATTCGCCATGCATTTAGCTTCTTTTCAGGGAATTACCCCATTTATCGATGGAGGATGAAGACTAAAGAGCCGATGGCCAATGCAGGCGGATGCGATTACAATAAATGTTAGCGAAAATTTCCCCCTGTGCTTTTCAAAAAAGATTTGTTTTGTTCTCCCATCGTGGTAGTTATTCACCTTCAGTAGAAAACTAAAGATATCATTAGGTAGTGTTTATTCTTGAAGGAATTATTTATGCCTCGATGATCATATGCAGTAACTTTGATGAAATCCTCCATTTGCGATTGAGGTTATTTTTCTTAGACTTATTTTGATAAGAATTAATTTTGATACCATCCCCGTAAATTAATTGGGCAAATATTCTCAACGTATGTAATCACATGGTTAAAAATGGCATTATCTGTTTGGAATGGGCATCGCACTAGAGATTTAACACTAAAACATCCCGAATAATAGTATGTTGAATGTAGATTGGAGGATTATTTTTTGTACGATGTACGTGCTTGCATATTCTCTCAGATTCTACTGTCATAGTGTCTTTATTTTGGAGAAGGAATTCGAGACGGAATTTTCGAAAAGTTTTGCGCCCAAATGATTAGCATTTTGATAACTGTATTATCATGATGCTTTGAAGAAATCTTTTTTACGTTTCTCGAGTTCAACCGAAACAGAAAGGGATGATATAATTTAGTCTCTTAGCTATAACTATCAATCTCATCTATAACAATTCGAATTAAACGAACGTTCCATATTTCCTTTTACTTTGAAAACTTAGCTCGGCTACTTCCCTCCACTTCCGCGTATTTCGGTAGTTTGTAACTCAAGGGTTGTATATCATGGGACCATAATCTAGTTCAGGGCAAGATGTTTTTTAAGAAGGAAATTTTTCAGTTCAGTATGCCGTCAGAATAGGGAAGTGGACGGAATTTCTCACATTTTGCGTCATTGATGATGCACTCGGCCACGATCTTAAAATATTTTCAGATCGCGACGGAAATGGTATAATTACTAGTTTCTATCTGCTTCGAATTAAGTTTTAATCTCTTGGTTTTATCATTCTAAACCGACGGTTTCCTTCCTTCGCCAACTTCTTCGTCATTTCTCGAAAATTACCTCTCTCGCCCGACTTAACTCTTTCCATCGGTTACTATAATCCTCGCTCCTCTGTTTTCATTTGACTTCTTTTTTCTCTCCTTTCTACACGGCTGTCAAGACGCACTCTTATCATTTCTCAATGGCAGGGGAGTACAACCTACGCGGGGGCGAAACATTGACGAAAACATGATCTGTAGTATTTCATACAGACAGTTTTATAATTTTCCATTAAAATTCTCTAATAAAAACGTTTTGGTGAAATTCTGACGATAAACTATTGGTTGGGCTGGAGATTCACTTAAGTCAGTGCATCACAACCTTTTTTATTTCACGGCACATTTTTACTTATAGGTATTCAGTCATCGCTGCACACTGATCTGAATTTCACGGGGACATTGTGTAGAACATTTATCACTACTAGTCAACAGCAGTATGAGAATATAATCACCTTTTTCTTACCAGATGTAGCAAATTATGGCTAAAATTATTCACTTGAAATCTTTTAAATATTTGTTGGTTATCGAAGTAATACAAAATAGGTTTTTAAAAATTTATTATGAATATCCCATAATTCAACAATTTAATGATAATTTAATATTAGTGAGATAAAGGCCTGTCCTGATGAACAGAAGTGTTTGATGTTTGACTCTACGGTGGAAAGAGCTACTCGAAGTTTCTGATCCAGTTAACTTAAACATGACCTCTTATTATCCTTAATAAAAATCAATACTAAACCACCCAATTCACATAGATATGTCGTTGCAAACGGCAACAACACATCAAGTCCTTTTTACGTTTTAGTCCATCTCTTTCAGATTTAATTGCGGATGAGCTTTCTCCAATCAATAATTTGTCCATTTCACACTTAACCCTTAACTGCAAAACCGATATAAAAATTTTAAACCTTATCACTTAAGCACTTTTGGCCCTTATATATAAACCAACATAATAGAACAGTCATTTTTTCTCACGATACAAGTTAATAGATCGTTCTCGAACGTTCTCCCTGAAAGAATCACTGAAGTGAATTAAAGGAAATGTCAGTGTTCCTTCGCTGAAGATAGAAATTTTTATTTATTGATATTTTCATTCTTTCATCTTGGAGACGAGAATATTAAGTAATTAGAAAATAATTGAAATGCAATTTACATGATGAAACTTACCTGCTGCTTTAACGCATTGACTTACTACTTTTTTACTGAGTTTTTGTGCCTGAATTATGATTTATTTTAAAAAAATTGTAAATACAAAATTATTTCTTTCTGGAAAACTTATAATACATACAAGTTGAAAATTTACATTTTGTTAGATTAATACATATTGAACGCATTTATATAGGTAACTAGGGAGATGCCCGTTGAAATTCAACTGGCAAGTTTTTTGTGAAATAAAAAATGAACAAATATACCTTGACTTTCTTTGGATGGCAACAAAACAAACTTTCGTTCTATTAGGCGTTCGTTGTTTTTAACTCTCGAACTCCTACGATGATTCTAAGTACCTAATTTTAGTACGCGAATGATTAATGTTCTACATTCAAATGTATTCCTTCTCGTAAATTACGCAACGAATGTTGTTTACATTGGTTGCTATGAAAATAATTTCTCTCTCCTCTCTCTCTCTCTCTCGTACTAATTGTAAGAGCATTCAAAGCACGATTTCGCACATAAGGATTGAAATAACAATAGGATTTCGAGGTTTAACAATGTAATTGGTTGGCAAGGCAACATCCCGTTAAAATGCCAAGATTTTCCCAAAAGATGTGAATTAAACGCTTAACATTCCGAAATGTAGGCGGTAAAAGATGAACAAAATAAGAAACTTTATAGTTTTATCTTTAAAATGGACCAGATCCAAAGATCATAGGTTAATTATTTCTAATTTAGATCTCAAGAGAATAAAAGCCTGCAAGTCGAAAAGTCGATTTTTACCTGTTATCATATGGGAAATAGAAATGCCTACCTTGGAGTCGAACCTAGGATTTTCCGAGATTTCTTTTCGGCATCATCTTACAATATGTGAATCGATCATTCCTGCCAAATATCAAAAATGTATCACGTTCCATTATTGAGTTATTTGCATTTTTATAACGTGACAGAGGGAACCACAAAGGGACAGAAGTAGGCTTTTATACATTTAAATGTTGCATAGAGATGTAAAAATAAACAATAAAATCAACGAAAGTGCAAATTCAACTTTTTAAAACAAATGGTATAAAATTGCAATAAAAAGTGATTTTCCAATTATATAAACCATATCTTAAATATATTAATACTGACATGTTTGCTTGAAAATTTTGATATGATGGGGTAAGAGGGCCTAAAATGTCAAATAGAATATCAGAAATCCGAAAAAAATTAAAATAAAAAAATTAAAATAGTTGTAATAGAATATAATCTCGCACAGGCGTTATTTTAAGCCATTCTCATCCAAAAGTAATATAGGTGTTTTATCGTAAATTTCGCTATTCATTCATACCTTTAGACTGATTTGGTGTGGTATATTTTGAAGCAATGTGGCATGTGAAGAAGTCCCCGATTGGCTCTGGCTTCGTAAATCGTTGGTATACAGTGTGTTCTTTGTGATCTCCACTTAGTAATAAGCAATAGCAGATAGTTTAATATGAAGCGAATCATCAGAAATTTGAGTTAGAACACATTGTCTTTGGCTGGCGAGGAGAATGAGGCAGGGCGATAGGAGAAATCGGCATAAGGTGCTAACGGGCCAAAGTAGTCTACATATCTTCATTAGAATAAAAAAATCGTTTTGTTCATTATTTGTAAACAGATGTAAGCTTGAATCTCTTATCTTTGGGCTTGAGAAAGGCGCGCAGCGTGATATGCTTTGATAAATGAGTCATAAGAAGATGCTGCGCGGATCCGGCGATTCGCCGGCTGCTTACTAAGCCAAGGGGTTAATCGGTTTGGATGATTATTTCGAAACGGCTCCCAGCGTTGGGTTAAGCTTGTGTAAAACTCACTATAATTTATGTTAACTATACGAGAAAATCTCTAGAAACTCTGTTTCAATGTCGTAATATCAAAATCACACAAAAACTGCGTAGAATACGTTACCCGAAAGAGTAAAGTATGAATTTGTGGCTGTCTAGGCGCCCGTGTTTTTGTATATACGGGGAGATTCATCATCAGTTAGTAGTATAATGCATTGAGAAAGATAGCAACAGTTTATATAAATGTAATAAAATATTTCCGCTCACACTAAAGTCTGCCGATCGCGCATCTGCAACTCAATCTAAATCACTGATATTCCAAATAAGAAGTAACTCCGTTACAATTTCAAGTAACTGAAACTAAAGCAAATTCGATAATGAAGTATCGATTTTTATTACAAATTTCTTTCTGCGGTCGTAGTTCGAGAGTAAAAAAACAGTGATATTCTTTTCTCCACTATAACTCCGAGTGTTCCGCATCACACGGTTGCTGAGCACTGACTTAAGTAATAACAATTTTCTAATACGGCCTTCCGAAGGATTCGCAACTAGGAATGCGGTCCGCTACTTATAAAGATTGCAAATCCCTGCCTCAAAGGAACAATTGGCCATGAAAAGTATATTCACCTAACCGGGACGTGGCACACTGCGTGATGCATCAGCGTTGCATTGACGTCATAAGGGTTTTTCTAGAAGGGACGGAGCAGCGTTATTGGTTTTCAAAAAAATAGAAATGACAGAACACGAAATAGTACGAATGAATGATTAAATATTGCGATTAAGATAAATAAGTGAATTGGTTGCGTGCTGTCTCGATGAATAGGATGTTGAGGTTGATGAAATAAATTTCCTCGTGTGTTTTCAATTTTGATATTGACCGTAAAGAATTTTGCGTCATATTTGAAAATATAAAATCTTCGCCAGGTAAGCTTAAGAAAGTTATTAATTGTTTATTATGTTAATCACTTTTGGCATTATGGCGAATAAATAAAAGTCGAGTACATAAAAGCAAAAAATTAACAGAAGTGTTTGGTTTTTCTAAATTATTTTAAGCGTTTAAATCGTGAACGTGTTAAATTATATTATTATGCATAAAATATCTTTTGGGACGCAGAATGGCCGAGTTCGAGCGTTATGCGTTACCTAGACCTACAGTTTCACATGCATTATCTAATCAGTACTACCATACTATCTCACTTTTACAAAACTTTTATTCATAGTTCATTGGATAAAATTGGTTCGAAAATGGTTGTAACGCAATTTTGCTGGTAAAATAAAAATTTCTATGAAAATTTATGGTGAGAAGGGATCTCTCATTATTTTGTCCCTAGACTCAGCTCCTGGAATATGTTTGCTTACGCATACAAGGGAAAATTGACGAGAAGGAAATGTTTTGGGCGATTACATTTTGAAAAATCTACCTCCTTTGATTGTGTAAATCGAGTTTCACGACATCTAAGTCTCATTATCAGCGACGACGGGACACGTAACCACTTCGAAATCATACCTTCCCCGCAGATTATCGTAGCTTCGGCGGCACTTCACACCCCCGCTCTCCATTCTTCTTTTTCTAATCTGAAGGTATTGTTCCGCCGAACACGGGTTGCCGTCAGTCGCCCTCTGAGTCGTGTCGCAATCGCGTCGGCGACAGTGCACCTCTTTCGGACGCACGCGTACCTCTCGGTCGGCGAGTGTTTGTCCGGCATCTCTTCGAATTCGTCCCGACGATCGGTTCGAGTTTCGCTTTCGTCAATCGGGTGGTAAATTCGTTCGTCGAGGATCGTTTATTTCGCACCTTCTTCCTGGCCTTGCGTGGGAGATGGGTCGGCCCCCGTTACCCTCGCATAGAGGGCCGTGGTCCTAGTGCACCTGCTTTTCTTCCTCCCCCGGGTTTGTAAACCTCGTCGTGAGTATTCTCTCGGACGCCATAAGACGTACCGCACCTCGTATTGTTCCCGTTTTGCTACCGCTGGGAGCCGCGCAGCTGTCTCAACACAGGGTATACACTGGGCACTTTCTTTTCTCTCCTCTACTCTTTCTACTATCTTTCTCCTCTTTCTACACTCTCGGCTCCTTTCTTTGCTCTCCTTCCTCTCCCCTCCTCGTCTCCCCCTCCCCTCTCTCTCTCTTCTCCCCTCTCTCTCTCTGCTCCCCCTCCCCTCTCTCTCTTCTCCCCCTCCCCTCTCTCTCTTCTCCCCCTCCCCTATCTCTCTTCTCCCCCTCCCCTCTCTCTCTTCTCCCCTCCCCTCTCTCTCTTCTCCCCTTCCCTCTCTCTCTTATCCCCCTCCCCTCTCTCTCTTCTCCCCTTCCCTCTCTCTCTTATCCCCCTCCCCTCTCTCTCTTCTCCCACTCCCCTCTCTCTCTTCTCCCCTTCCCTCTCTCTCTTATCCCCTCCCCTCTCTCTCTTATCCCCTCCCCTCCCTCTCTTCTCTCCCTCCCCTCCCTCTCTTCTCTCCCTCCCCTCCTTCCCTTTCTCTTCCATCCTACCCTCCCCATTCTTTCTCCCTTCCCTCCTTCCCTTTCTCTTCCATCCTACCCTCCCCATTCTTTCTCCCTTCCCTCCTGCCCTCCCCCCTTCCTTCTCCATTTCCTCCTACCCTCCCCCTTCTCCATTTCCTCCTACCCTCCTTCCTTCTCCCTTCCCTCCTACTCTTCCCCCTTCCTTCCTTCCTTCTCTTCCTCTCCCTTCCTCTCCTTCCCTCTCTCCTCTCCTCCCCTTCCCTCTTTCTCCCTCCCCCTCTTCTATTTCTCTTCCACTTTTCTCTTCCCCTTACACTTATTACTCTTTCTCTTCCACTCTTTCTCCCTCTTTCCTCCACTCTCTTTCCCTCCTTCGCTTATTCTTTGCTTTTCCTTTCTATCGCGTTTCTTTGTCTCTAATGTTTTCTCTTTCTCTATTGGTTTGTCTTTCTATTCGTTTGCCTCCCCATAAATTCCTTTTCCCTTTCACGCCTCAATTCCTCCACTCTTTTGTTTGAATTGTGTATTTTTATCGCCCCGTGTCTCTCTAGGTACACTTATTTGACAAGGTGTGACGATGATTTGCATTTCTATCGACGGCCTGAGGTTTTGCGCACTCGTTAGACGAAAGCTTCCTTGCTAGACGCTTGTGTGATACGTGATCGATTCGGAATTAGTTTCCTTTTTTCATATTTAATTGGTAATTTTTTTCAAGCACGGTGATATTTTCGTTTCCTTTTTCGCAGGCCGCGACGGTTGGGAATTTCATGGCACTTAAAATATTTGTTGTAATCGATTCTTCACGCGTTTTTCTGTTCCGTGAGGGGCAGTAATTGTCGGCCGTCGATAACTTGTGTTTTTATTGCCGCCTATTCTTTATTTTTATTACCCCGTCTCCTACTACTCCCTTTTTCGTCTCGACCGCGAGAAACCTTCGTTCTTATTCTCGACCTCTTGTTCACGTCTCGAGGATCTATGAGTTCAACGGGCTCTCAGCTGTTAAAATCTACGCTCACTCAGCAGTGGCTAAAGGGACTCTCCGATGAAATCCACGAGGTGAGTGAATCTTTACAATAAGTTTGGTTCTTATTTGATGGGGTAAAACGATTTAATTCTTGTTGTTCGAGAAAGAATTGTCTAGCTCAACTTATGGATGACGTCCATTTGAACAACTGTTTAACCGTTTGACATAAAAATGTATGGAAAACGAGAGGCACATTTTGGCTGAAAAGTAGCCGTCATCAATGGCGATTTGCCGATTTTTTTAAAGAATTTATCGGCGAATCATCACAAATGTCGGCTGCTTAGCAGCTGAATGGTTTCTCCAACTTTTCATAGCTGTCGGAGAGACGTTGGTTATCAATTCGATTCTGATTGTGGCAATTGTAATTGTGTTACTTTAACGACGAAATTATTTCGTTTGTTATATGTTCTCCAATGTGGTCCAATGACGCTCTTACAAACCTAAGGCGACTCGATTCCACATTGTTTTTCTACGCCGTAGTCCGGCATCGCACGCAGGGTTCTACACCCTCGTTAAGCATCCTCACCCTTTCTCATAATTATCTAATTATCTTCACTCTCTTATTATTGTTTCTTATTGCTCCCATTTCCTTGAATCCTATTTTTCCCTTCTCCCATCTCGCTCCTCTTTTTCATTTACCGATATTTTGACTTCGCACCTCTCAACTGTCTCTTTTATCGACTCCCGTCTTCGTGTAAATCTTTACTGGCCTCTCTCGACGTTTTCTCACCCATTTTCTTCCGGAATCAATTATCTACTGTTTTTTCTTTCATTTCTCTAATTCCCAGAGTTTTGTTATGAGCATTGCTGTTTTGTTAGCACTTTTGTGTTGCTATATTCTTTGTTGTTATTTTTATTATGTTGCTGTTACACGTTCCAATGTAATTTGTCCTTGTAATGTGTTTAGGACTTAATAAATACATTAATTAATTGTGTTACAAGGTTTCTTCGAATTCTGTGGCGAGTTCATTAGGTCGAAATGACATTTTTACAAGAGTCTATTTCGACGCGTCTCTTAGCCGAAAGGATTTCTGGAAAGTCGGTCTCTTTCGCGAGTGGAATTTTCTAAATTAATTTGTTTCCTACTCGTTTGTTCTTCATATTGTTCCCGAGAGCTTCTTACGAGACGCGCCCGAGGCACACTCTTCTAAGGCGGATCGTAGTACTATTCTCCTCATATCTTCATTCTTGTTTCTCTTTGTAATTTTTAGCTGCGTTATGCTCGTTTTCACCCCTTGTACATTCAGATCTTTCTTACTTTGCGTTTTACCCTTCGTGTCACGGCATCCTTCTCACTACCCTCCACGTATTCCTCTCTATTCCCTTTCTCTACTTTACAATATGTCTTTTGTCTTCCCTCTCATTTTCTATTTAGACCTTTCCCCAGCTCTCCGAACCGTTGTAGTTTCCAGTTATATTGCCTGTTTAATGGCTAAGCCTGGAGATCGCCTGTCAACACCATACATTAGAAACCACCTATCCCCTCTTTAATAGATGTTAGAGATTTTTTGAAGAGTGATTGGATGTGCTGTCATTGATTAGACTAAAGCGGTCCCGTATATATGACCATAGGAAATATTCTGTGTTTAGGTTCTAGGAATTGTTTTTATTTTTTGTCTTAATGGTTGGCTCGTGAATGGTTATCCAATTTTGTTTTTTTTCATTTAGGCGACCTATTTCTTTCCTTTTTGATTTAATCTCAAGTTTCCTCCTAGGATGTAATAGTAACCATGAATCACAATGGAGGCGCGGGATATGCAAATATACTTTTTCTGTCGTCTAAAAATAATAACATAGTTCAACAGCTACCAAAATTGTCCTGGGCTTCGTTGCAGTTATAAATACTATTTATTTATTCGTAATTTTGGCTTCATAAAAGAATTATGGAACTCACCTAATGATGGAATCAGATTTACAAACTACATATTTCTCTCCATTAGGCCTAAAAAGGCTGTAAAAACAAGATGTGCGTTTCGGCTAACGATCATCACTGATGATGGCTGCTTTGTATCCGACTGATGATGGCTGCTTTGTATCCGAAATGCGCATGTACTTCGCTCGGAATGTTTATGGCTTTTGGGGAGTTATAGTTTGTGGACTTAAATCCTTGCGCAATTTTCATATTTTTTTCATCAAGTCCAAAGAATAATGGATGTCACTTGAATAAAATGAGGCACTGCTGCAGCGATATCTGCTACGGCCTTTTTATAGCACTCGCAGACCTTTGACGCAGTTTTATTCGGTATGCATAAAACATTTGAGCACTTCATTTTCTTCCTTTGCAAGTTCACCCTGATGGAAAAACAGTTGCGCTAGGCAGAGGCTTTCCAGCTCGGTGCCTGTATTTTCGTACTCTTTTTATGCATCTTTCAACTTTCGACTCGTGAGATGCATTTTCTGTCTCTTTCCCGCGGAATTAAATGGCAAAGGCGGTGATATTTTTTCAACGGCATTTTGCGGTATTTTTTCGACACTCATTAAAAGCGTTTTGGAGTCTTAATTTTTTTAGATGAAAAATTTGCGCTAAATTTATTCAACTCAATGCTATGGCGAAGTCTTGTTCTGGCGTATTTCTGCACTTTATGCAGGTTTCTACTTTTTGCTGAAAGTACGTTTTACTAAAATGTTTTTACTCGGTACCTAGTATGATACAAAATGCAAATAAACCTCCATTCTCTCGCTCCAAGTTACATTTCCTAAAATAATTAGGACATGCTCGTTTTTATTAACATACCTTTTTATGCTCCGGGTTGTGATTAAAAATTTCCTCAGCTTTTGCTCAATCAATATTAGCTAGCGGCAAACGTCAATTATTCATAGCGCTATGGATTTATTTTGATTAATAGGTAGGTTTTATAAATGGTGGCCTTTGGTCTAATATTTAAAAATTATCTGAAGTTGCTATGGAATTCATTGCGCTGGTTTATTTTCTGGAACACTCAAGATTCATTATAGGAGAGTGAAACCTGACAGCAAAAGTTATTAGGGCCATTTTGGTAGACTGATTTCTTTGCCACCCACCAGTTGGTGAATTGAAGATGTATATGTAGGTGTGGCCAGGGGCGGCCAGATGTATTTTGGCGTCCCGAGCGAGAAAGCACTCCAACGCCCCCCTCCGTTAATATTTGTTTAGATATTTACAGAGTACGTGTGAATTTATTCATCGTTCTGTAAAAATTATCGATGATGAAAAATTAAAAGGAATACCATCAAGATTCTAGCCTGTTACTCGATATAAATTGGAACCAATATTGATTCACTTGCAAGTATTGCATATAAATGATCGGAATAGCATCCCCAATACTTTGGCGCCCCGGGCTGCAGCCCAGCTCTCCCGTAGCTTGGGCAGGCCCTGGGTATGGCAGTTAATATAAAATGGTATATCAATAGTAGCCTTTCTCTCAGCTTTTTTACGATGAACTAACGATTGGAAACGTGGAGCAGTGTTTCTCAACCTTTTTGGAGCCACAGACCCCCTACGAAGTCCCACATTTTCTGCGGACGCCTTCCTCATCAAAAGTTAATAAATTATTCATTCATTGACTGGTTTTTTTATTTTGAAATATTATTCAGAGCTCTGCGCGGGATGAAACAAGTTATAGATAAAAACATCGCGTTCTACTCAACTCGCAGACCCCCGATGAATAATGTGCGGATCCATAGGGTTCCAGAGAATTCCGGTTGAGAAACACTGACATGGTGAACAAAATAAGATGATTTTATCCTAGTGTTTATGCAACTCAATACACATTATAAAGGTATCTATTCTCCTACCTCTGGTACCCAAAGTGGATGCCTCGAATAACGTTCAACAAACTAGTCAACTGTTTGTAAATTTTGATAAGGGCAATAATTGTTGCTTTAGTAAATTGATGATGATGCAGCACCAACAAATGAATGCGTCCCAACGCTGAGATACTCGAATGTATAAATACGCAATCGTTTTTCAAATTGGGGTTCTCCTCTGAACGAGTGCCTCGCGAAAAAAAATATTGGGAACTATAGTTTAAGAGGTACGCTACTATGAGACCACCAATTAGTATACGTATTATTACATGAACAACTTGCACCTCACTTTAATAATGTTTGCATTACATTTCTCTGTGAAAATAAACTCAAGTCTAGTTATAAGTTTTATTAAGAAATTATACAGCATGTGAGTTCCTAAACACATGATTTCATCGTATCCTATCTTTTGGGAAATAACGTTACTCTGTATTGAAAATAAATCGCGTAAATATAACTTTTTTTAGTGAAAGCCCTAGCCGTCATGGCGCTATTTTTGTGAACAGTACGGTGCTGTGACGAAAGAAATTGTCTCTCCTCGTTAAGTTTTCAGTAATAAACGCATGTCATGGCTGTTATTTCAACTCGGTATTTTTTATCCGCGTGTTCCTTTTAACGTAAAACTAATAACGTTTCACGTCCTTTTGACGCGGACTTACCTCTCCCGTTGAAATTCGAGTTTTCATTTGTCTATTTCGCGTGTTCATTTAATTAGTTCCTCCCAGTTCTTGGGACGGGGATCGTCATAGCGCAGGGGTCGGCAACCTTTCAAAGTAAAAGAGACATTCTTTTTTCTTTTTTGTCTCATTTCCAAATACTTGAGAGCCGCACGGTGACAACTTGTACGACCTCTTTTTTTTTAAGAAATTCGAATGATTGCGATAAGATAAAGGTTATGGAGCTTAGCTAACTTCTAAAGAGCCACAAGTTTGTACTCGGGGAGCCATATGCGGCTCCGGTGACGCAGGTTGCCGAACCCTGTCCTTGCGTGTCGTGTCTCAATGTCACGGTTTGTTCTCCGACAAGATTTGACTGGTTAAGTGGTTTTTTAATGAAAGAAGAGGCGCAGGTCACAGGGATTACGCTCCACCTAAAATGGCCCTAAGGCGGATCTATAGGAGGGTCTTTTCGGTTCAGGTTCCTGGTAGGGCGCCATCTCGCTCGTTTTATTGACGGAAAGGATTTTCGACTATTTTATTTTTTCCACTCGAGCCCTTGGAAGTTACTGCGCAGACGGGGTAGTAAATTGTTCATCACGCTCGGACTTAGGTCGTTATTCAGCGAGACCACGGGCAGCCAATGCTGTCTTTTATGTCTCTGTTTTTTTCGCTCGCTCCATCCTCTCTTTTCCCTTGCTCCGCTTTCGTTCCACCCTATGCGCAGTTGTTCTTGTTTAAATTTCTTGGCGACAGGGTTTTACGAGTCCCGTCTAGAAGGTATGGTCCAAAGAATGCGCGCTAAGCACGTTTTGTGCTGTTCCCAGAAAGGTTTTACGATCTGAAAGTGATGCCGTCTGCCAACGGTTTAAATTGGTGGGTTCGAGGAAGAATTGTGGAGCTCGCCTTACGGCTGATATTAAAGTAAAAACTGTTTTTCTAAAAGCCACGGAGAGATTGGGAAAGCCAGAATAGAATAGAATAATTGTATTCATCTTTGAATGGTACATACCATATTAGATGTCATAAATACGGAAATAAAATTCAGGATATATTAGTTATCAATGATAAAGAGAGGGGATAGAATATCATGTCCTGTACATCACTCTCAAAGTATCAACCCTATATAATTTGCTTGGTTGTGTGTCAAGTGTAATGCTCGACTGTGGCGCCGCCCTTAAGAAGGCGTTATAAAAGAGTGGGAGAATCGAGAACTATTTATGACTGAATACTATTCTTAACAAACTTTTCGAGTAGGTAGATGATTGAAATTTGGTAGGAATGTTTGATTCCTATAGGGAAAGCCATTTACGAAAAAATCTCCTCCAGAATATAATTTCTCTTTCCCATAAGACAGCACGTATAAATCAATTTGGCGACGTGCAAGCTTTCATTCCTTTGCTCATAAAAATTAGAATATGTGATCCACAATCTTCAATCTGGAACTGTTTTAAAGGAAAATGAACGAAGTGTTTTCTTATCGTCGATTGTCAACCCTCAGTCCGCAAACGCTCGAATGTAACGTTCAAATGACTCATTTTGACAAAATTTAGCGATTTCATGAATTTCGAAATCGAGAGCACATTATTGTTTCATTTCTCATATGAGTAATGCATACAAAAATATATTCCTTCGCGTCATATTGGCGGGTTTTTATGCTGGTTCATCAATAGAATACAAGGCTTTTTAAGTCAGCTATGCAGATATCACTGATTTATATCTCAGTAGGCAGACTATTAAAATAGTTATAAAATTTAGATAATCGACATTGTATTATATTAATCTTGTCTTTAGCTCTTGTGTCATATGATTATTAGGTCCGCAAGATTTTCTTTTGATTCGCATATCGTCTACAAAACAGCCATCTTCTTTAGTTGTTCGCCTATAGAAAATTCTAAACGATATTTTTATGGCTACGGGAGAAACATATTATTTTTTCGGCTCGGTTAAATGCTAAAAATAAATAGCGTAAAGTATGGTTTTTGCGGTGATGCTGATTGCTTTAAAATTTAGTTCAGAGCAATTTGAAAATCACCTTTAGGAACGTTTTTCTCGCGCAACCTTCTCCTTTCGGAATTAGGAATTCATATTCTATGTCGTTGCGGGAGATTTGCGAGATTTATTTATAGCGTAAAAAAATGAGGTTTTTAAAGCAGAGGTAACAGCCACCTTAACGTGTGATTCATAGAATTAAACGTCTCAATCTGCAGGAAAATGATAAAATTGAAATCGGTCAAGGCATTGGCGAGATAGTGATATTTTTTGTGATCGGCTAAGCTCTGCTCGACGTAGTTGTAGTGGTTGATGCTAAGATGGCGTTGCTAGCGGACATTAGACACTGGTAGAAGGAAATAAACTTTGCAGTCACTGACCTTAATGGTAATGTGACATAAGGCTAGCTACCAAGACAATATTTAATCTAACCAACCAGTTGATTTGTCGACGGGCAACTGCTAGTAGAAATTAATTTTCCTCCGTTTTATTCCGCTTAATTAGAGAGCGGACATTACTGGAGTAATCCTTCACCCGAAAACTCGTTCGAGAGCGGAGATGTCCTTTTAATATACGCATCGCAGCGGGTTCCATCCTATAATACGGGTTTGATTTTTTTCTTTTGGGGGCTCGTACCAGCGGAAGGTTGTAAAGAGAGGATTTTGGTGAGCGATAGAAAGGGAATAAATACTTCCCTCGGATTAAAAATTCGAGAGTATGAGTTTCGTCGTTCAGTGGATACGAAGTTCGCATTTTATATTTTTAGAGCTTATTTTTTGTAAAAAAAATCGCGCATGTACTCGGTTTTTCTGTCCATGTGGGCAATATCACTGGATTCCTGCAATCGGGAGAAACCAAAATTTCGGGATAGGTTGGTCTATACGAGTGCTAGATATGGCACAAATTTAATTATTCCAGGAAAGGCTACTGGGAAACAATCGGTGAAAAAAATCGCCGTATGTGACTTGCTCTTCAATTCATCCCTCACTCGTTTAAAGGTCGAAACGATACAGATCAATGGAAGGATATGGAGTGTTTTCTTCGCAAAGTAATCGGAATCGGATTTCTAGTGGCGATCTTAGCGCAAACCGCAAAGGTGTTTGATCTTTAAAAGGGGGGCGGATGCGCCGTTTACCCCTCGAGGAACCTCTCGACAAGACTCTTCGCTCCTCCAACCCCTCCGCCTCGCTTCATACATAATTATTCCTGCAAGCCACGCCCCCCTCACACCTCTCTCCCTCTCGCTCCTCCCTTCCTCCTCCGAGTATACTTATAAATAGTGCGCTCGGTTACATTAAGGTCTCAGCTTCGACTCCCTCCGATGGCGAGGAACTCTTTTTAGTTTCTCGGGGTTCGTCGACCCCCACAGAGATGCCCCTCTTCCTCTCTAAAGGTTTGAATAAACGACGCTCTAAAAGACGTAATATATTGCTCTCTGCAGTTCATATGCCCCCGCATCTCTCTTCCACGTCCTTTAAGGCGGTTCTCATTCATCTTGCATTTGTCTCAATCAATGGCCGGCGTAAAATAAACTCAAAAAGCCTTCGGAAAGTGTGGTAGTAAACAAACTCATCTCGCGCGCTCTCTCTTCCTCTATAGCTTTCGTCCATACCCACTAAATTACACCCTCTCTCGTCACTTGCCTTTAGTTTCTCCTTGCCCTCCCATGTTCCTACTTTTTCATATCTTTCCCCGTGCTCCCCTCCCTCCCTCTCTCCACATCATTCCCTACTCCTCTCCTCCTTCCTCCCTTCATCTTGCTCATCACCCTGTTTCACTCCTATCCCCCCTCTCCTCTCCCCTTCCTCCTCAATCCTATCCCTCCACATTCTCATCCCCTCCCCTTTCCCTCCTCCTTTATACCCTATCCTCGACCTCATATTTCTCCAGTACTCATCCCGATTCCCTGTCCATAACCTCTCGCCATTACTTCTTTTTTTCGTCGTCCTTTATATATATTTTTTATTCTGTTCCCTATAACTCTTCCCCTCCGATTTCTACACCCTATTTTTCTCTCTCTTTGCGTTCTTTCTCTCCCGATTTTTTTCATTCTCACTCTCTGCGGTATAGAGTATCGATTGTTCAATCCTTGCCAAGGGTACGTCTTTCGCTCTCTCCCTCTCTCTCTGCGACTCGTCCACATGATCGATAAATGCGTGTAGGATATCCGTTACGGCTATTACAGCACGAGGGAGGGCGTATGAATTCTAAGGGGGGTTCGGTCGTTTGTGGAATTCGTTTCGGATTAGGGAAAGGGCCAGAGCGCGTACGGCCGCGTTTGCGGATCAATCCGGGCGCGATGCGTGCAGCACGCCTCTCTCTCTCACACACACACACACACACTCCCTCTCCTCTCTCTCACACGCACTCTCCCTCTCCCCTCTCTCTTCCTCTCACTCTCTCTACCTCACTCTCTCTACCTCACTCTCTCTCCCTCTCTCTCCCTCTAACTCTCTCTCCCTCTCTCTCCCTCCCTCTCCCTCTCTCTCCCTCTAACTCTCTCTCCCTCTCACTCCCTCTCACTCTCTCACTCTCTCTCCCTCTCACTCCCTCTCACTCTCTCACTCTCTCTCCCTCTCACTCTCTCTCCCTCTCACTCTCTCCCTCTCACTCTCTCTCACTCTCACTCTCTCTCACTCTCTCTCTCCCTCTCACTCTCTCTCACTCTCTCTCACTCTCTCCCTCTCTCTCCCTCTCACTCTCTCTCACTCTCCCTCTCTCTCACTCTCTCTCCCTCTCTCTCTCTCTCACTCTCTCCCTCTCACTCTCTCTCCCTCTTACTCTCTCCCTCTCACTCTCTATCCCTCTCACTCCCTCTCACTCTCTCACTCTCACTCCCTCCCTCTCACTGTCTCTCCCTCTCAGGGGAATCGGTGGTGTTAGAGTGTTGGCCCTGCCATGATCTGCTAAAAGCGACACCCTGTTCGAATCCTGTAGGATTTTTTCCGATGTCGCCCGGCCCCCTATTTGTGCGTGTTGGAACTAAAGAGACGAGGACGAGCCAATGAGAAAAAGATATATGAGGAGCGCGCTCAAATCAACACTCGGTCCTTCGGAGGGGACGGTAAACCTTTGGTCCCCTTGGTACTCTTTTTTAAGAGCAGGCTAAAAGCCTGCATCAGGTTTCTCTCTCTTGCAATCCAGCTATTCATTGCTCTACCTCTTAGATACCCATTGCGCGTATGCAATAAGTGAATCAGCAGGGATAGAATATAATAATGATTGGTATATCTTTCCCTCCCTCTCACTCCTCGCCCCATCCATTCCATCTTGCACTGCACGCTCGACCGGCAATTCGTATCCGCGGTGTTATTTGACTCACCAACGAATGTCGTAAATTTGGCGAGGAGAGGGCGAGTGGCATCCGCGGGAGGTTGGTTTTGGTCCGGCGGGATAAATTTATTCGCTCTCTTAAGGGAAGCGCATCGCGTAGCTGTTCGTGTCGGTTCGGCTCGCTCGGAGGATGACTGATTTCGACGCTTTTTAGCGGGTGTTTATTTTGTGGCGATGATAACGCGCGAGGGTTTCCCGATATTCGCTCCTATACTCTCCGGCCGAGTAGGCGATGAAAAAAGGCTGCTTATCCCTATTAAACAATCACGGATTTTCGTCCTATTTTTAGTGATTATTGCGTTTGCAACAAAGCGTACCCCGGAAGTATTCGGTGAATATTTTCTTTATTCTATAATTGGCTGAGTTGTGGCTAAGCAGCTCCTTCTTCCATCTAACCGTAATCAAAATTAATACGACTAAATATTTCAAAAGTAAAATTAAGCCAAGCCGTTAAAACAGGTTTACACAAAAACCGCCTCCTTAATGGAATTTTCTGTCGGTGTAAGGTGATACGAGGAAATGCCGAATTAAAATTATTTATCGGTAATAGTTGTAGCTGAAAATAATGAAAATTAAGACTCCAAAAGGAGGTTGAAGCATATAATATATCAGTTAGGTATGATTTAATTATTGTTTGATAGAGAATATAGTATTGGAAACGGAGTTCCAGTGTTTACTGGCAGACACAATTAATCGAATCAGGCGTAACTTCGTGGAAGTAGATAATATTTTACATATTAAATAATACACTTCGTACTATTTCGTTGATCTTTGAAAAAGTATGACGTGCATTATTTAATATGAATAATTTACTGGCAGAGGTTTCTATTTATGCTGCTACAATATATTGAAGCGAGTATTTTGGGTTAAACCTGAGTGTTTACTAAGTGCATCGGATCGAGAAATTTGAAGTTGCTGTATAGGTAAAGAGTAGTGAGGAATTGATCCGTGTTTAATGACTGAAGATTAAGCGTTTAATAGTTTCCGGTCCTTCTGCTGCCCATATTTTCCACCCATGTGCCGTGCTCACATTGATCAAGTATTTGCCACTCTGCTAGATAATGGTTCCTCCCGTACATGTTTGTATGTCTATTAAGGATGGTCGTGTCGATTGACCGATAAGTGTCTGACCTGGCACGTATGTAGCACTCATCAGTCGATGGTTCTAACGAAAGCACAAAGAGAAATGCAAACCGACAGCCACATATCGCAGCTCCAATCAATTGGTACAATTGCTACACGAATAGATCAGATGAAATAACACGTTTGACCCCATTTTGTCAGCGATTATCTAGTTAAACCCAACTAACGAATGGTACCCCCGACGAAGAGCTGTAACAAGGATTTTTTTTGGCGCATCAGTTCCCATTCATGACGATTCCAAGGACTAGCAGACCGTGCAGCTAAAGACGTAAAATATCACGTATGAAGAATTCTTGGAAATGCGAGGAAACGTGCCGAGTTGAGTTTCAGAGGTAACGCTCGCCTTAATAGCTCTTTCGAGAAAATAGCAGCGAGAGAAGGGTTTGCTTTAGGAAGAAAAATGTTCGGCCTTAAGCGGTTCTTTATTAAATTTAACGAAGAGCGGTGCCTCAAAAGGTAACTGCGGACGTGAGTGGTTTGAAAAAGAATAGTCATAAAACAAGATTCCCGGTGTCAGATTCGGTGAAGTACGTATTTCTGAGAAAAAATTTAAGTATGGTTTGTTAAGCGAAAAAAAGGCATCGCGCGTTGACGCTTGTATTAGTGAATAAGGTTCACAGTCAAAACTAATTACGGCGAACTGGTTGAGATAAGAATTTCCGGCTACGCGGAGAAACTGGAAGGAGAATGGACGCAGGGAAAGGAAGGCGATAAAACCGATTTCAATCATTTTAACGGCCAGTGCATCCCCTGAACACGCTAACACCTCCTCTCCATCCTTTTTATATTCTGACTTGTTCTCCTCTACCCTTCAAATCCATTCCACATCCCATCACTTCCTCTCTCCGATTCCCTTCTTTCCTCTCTACGTTTCACTTCTCTCCGATTACCTTATTTTCCTCGCTCCATTTCCCTTCACTTCCTATAACTATTATAACTATTTCCATTATCCTCCTCTATTAATTTGCCTTATTTTCCTATCTACATTTCACTTCTTCCAATCCCCGCAACCCCTCTTTCTATTTCCCTACACTTCTTCTCTAAATTTTCATCCTCTTCTTCTATACATTTTCTTTCACATTCTCAAAATTTCCTTTCACTTCCTCCCTACATTTCCCTTCCTTCCCCCACACCATTTTCTTCCACTTTCTCTCCACACTTTCTTTCTCATCCTCTCTACGTTTTCTCCTCTTCTCCTATATTTTCCTTCTCTTATCCCTACTTTTCCTCTCTCGATTTATATTATCTTTCTCTCTACATTTCCAGTCCCTCTCTATTTCCATTTTCTTTCTCTCTACATTTCCGCTTAATTCCACTATATCTCCCCTCTCTTCTCTTCTACATTTCTTCTCTCTTCCTCTCTTAACTCCGTCAAATTCATCTTCAACGGTAAATCATCCGATCACGTCTCTTTTTTTAAGGGAATATCATGGCTCCGACGGGTGTCACGACGAAGACTCCGCACAATATCATTAGTCGACAAAGCACTAAATGTTTCCCCTCTCAACTAAATTTTTGACCAATTTAAATTTTAGAACACGATCCCATGACTTCACAACAAACTCCGTGGGAAAACTTCCAATCCCCACCTAGAGAACTGAAGCTTATAACAACTCTCTCCACGGTACTTGAGGTTAGATTGTGGAACTCGTTTCCTTACCCTAATCTCAAATCCAAATCTTTATCCTCTAATCGTAAGTCTCAAATAACTGCATATCTAGGAACATTGAATTTTAAAGAGAAGCTTATCCATGCAAATACCTGTTTTCAAATATATATATATACACTAGTAGAAGGTGCTTGCATTCTGCAAGCATATCATCTCACCTTGAAAAAACATTAATTTTTCAGACAGATATTTCATCAGGAGAAATATTTCTTTCATTCAAAAGATTTCTCATCGGAACCGATTTTTGTTTTTCCTTATGTAAAAATAATGGAGTAAAACAATCGTTAATTTTTGCAATTTTTGGAATATTATACTTTTTCCACGTTTCTGCCAAATTTTAAATATGTAGCACATTTAGAAGTGAAATAACATCTATCTAATTGTTTAAATTTAAATAATTTTTAACGGCCCCAATAAGAATTTAATGGATACATTGAAATATTTATTCGTTTTTATAGGCTAAACTCTAAATAACTTAAAATTTTCAGCTCTCTAACTCGCCCCGTAGTATCTAAACATTTACCTATTTGTTTAAAATTTAAGAATTTTTAACTGCCAAATAAATAAAATATCAAAATTTGTATATCCTTATTTCGTTTTTTTTTACAAACTCGACCTCTAAAAAAATTTCAGCTCCGTAGCACATTCGGAAATACCAAAACCTTGAAAATTTGTTTAAACAATTGCGAATTTTTAGTGGCCGCATTGTTGCACTTTTTCAAGATTTTCGTTTTTTCTAGTCGGTTTTGCACAAAATGCTAACTCAGAAAAAAAAATTTCTTATCTTCAGCTCATCTGGGAGTGTCTAAACATTAGTATCCTCCTATATGTTATATCCTCCTCCTCCTCTGTAAGAAACGTCTATATATAATGATAAGAATATGATTCAAACTTGTCCTTGAGGGAAAATTATTATTCTGTTTTGCTCTTATCTCTATTTATTACTGTATTCCACTGTGTATTCGCAGGTTTTTTTCACCTCCCTTCATATGCGTGTTGTAATGCAAATATGGGTTTTTACTGAAGCAGCCTTCAGTCATTGAGATGTTTTCCCATAAACCTAAACTTTAGGTTTTTTACTAGTTTCACTATGTTTCCTTATGTTTAATTTATCCTTTCATTATCTTTGTAATTATCATTATATACTGTATTTTAGAATCTATTGACATCAGGTTAGGTGGAAGAGAGGCCCAACATGGCGTATCATCGTCAATTAGGGGTCAAATCGATCAATCCATACATTTCCCCTCTCTTCATGTCACTCTCTTCCTCTCTACATTTCCCTATCCCAGTCTACCTTTCTCTTCTCTTCCTTTCTCTATTTCCATTCTCTTCCTCCCACATTTCCTTTCTCTTACTCTCACATATCCCTTATCTTCCCTTCTCTATTTACTTTCCCTTCCTCCCTACTTTTCTCTAATCTTCCTCTATTTCCCTTCCCTCTCTATCTTTCCCTTATCTTCCTTCTCTTCATATCTCTATTTTCCTTATATTCCTCTCCCTATTTCTCTTCTCTTCCTCGCTCTCTTGACATTCTATTCCACTCTATTTCTCTTTCCTTCCTATCTTCACATCCCCTCTCTCTACATTTCATCTCTCCATTTACCCTTTCATGCTGTCTACATTTCCCCCCTATTTTTTCTACATTTCCCTTCTCTCTTTCTCGATTCCCATTCTCTTCCTAACTCCACATCCAATTCCCTTTCCTTTCTCTCTCCAAATTCCATCCCTTTCTCTCTTCAATTACTTTCTCTTCGTCTCCCTTAACTTCCTCTCTCCACGTTTTTCATTTTCTTTCCACTTCCCCTTTTTCCTTTCTACGCTTTTTTCTCAACTTCTTATGTCTACCTCCATATCATCACTGTTGCTTTTCTGCCTTTTCCCTTCTTCCTAGCTCCATGTCATCCTTTACCTCTCCCCTTTGCTTCTCTTTTACTCTCCCGTTTCCTTTCTCGTCTCCCATTTCTTCGTCTGACACCTATCTTCTGAAATTTTTATTTTTCACAGCTTTTCCTCTCTTTCCTCTTTCGCATTCAGTTTTCATGTTAGCTCTATTCCTTTTCCTATTCAATTTTTCTCCCCCATTTTATTCTCCTCCCCCATTCTATTTTCCTCCCCCATTCTATTTTCCTCCCCTTTCTGTTTTCCTCCTCCATCCTATTTTCCTCCCCCATTCTATTTTCCTCCCCACTTCCTCTCTTATATTTCTCTAACTTACTCTCTTATGTGCCTCAAACTTTCCTTCTCTTCCATCATCCAATAAATGGCCTCTCGCCTCCCCCCCTGACAGTAACGTTTTTCTCATTTTTCTATCTCCCCGCCCCCTTCTAAATTCCTCTCTCTATTTTCCCACTCTCTCCCTTTCCCCACTCTTGCCCTTTTCCCACTCTCTCCCTTTTTCCACTCTTCCTTTTCCAACTCTCTACCTTTTCTCACTCTCTTCCATTATCTCCCTCTCTCCCATTATCTCCCTCTTTCCCACTATCTCCCTCTCTCCCATTATCTCCCTCTTTCCCACTATCTCCCTCTCCCATTATCTCCCTCTCTCCCATTATCTCTCCCTCTCCCATTATCTCTCCCTCTCCCATTATCTCTCCCTCTCCCATTATCTCTCCCTCTCCCATTATCTTCCTCTTTCCTCTCCTCCGCCAGACAACCCTCTCCTCACCTCTCATCTCCACTGATTCTCATCTCGGCGACGCTTCGCTCATTACAAATGAAGACGAATGCGAGTGAAACCCAGCCATAAATCTCTGGCGACGTCTGATGGGAAAGTTTCTTTCGCGTTTTTATTCCCAGAACCCATAAGCAAGCACCCCCTTCATCTATTCCCTCGTCCTCGTGTCCCATCATTCCCCTCTCTCGATCGGGGATATCAGACAACATCTCTATTGCCCTCGATGTTTTTCCAAAAGCTTCGCTCGATCCGTCGCACGTCCCCGAAGACCTTCCCCCCCCCCCTTCCCCTATCCCGCGTCACTCTGCTCTCCTCCAATAGCTCTCCTCTTTTCTCGCTTACCCTTGCTTTCCAACTCCCTCGTCGCATTTTTTTATCCCAGTAAACGCCATAAACGCGACGCAGCTCTTGACCTCGAGGGAAGACTCCAAGGGTACATGCGTAAGACGTTCCTTCGTCGTTCTTTTTTTATGTCGCCGTGGTCTTCCAAGGGTTTCCGTGACTCAAAAAGAGTTGTAGATCGGCTGGCCTTGTATCTGTTGCTGCCTGCACGTCGGCATTGGTGAAAAAGTGAACGGTATAAATCCATTAATTATTAGATGTTTCCGTGAAGTATGTTCGAACTAGGCACGCTAAATCTTAACCTTGACCCCTAGTGTGAGGTTTCGGAGTTAGGTCAATACATGTTAGATTTTTTTCTATTTTTCTATTAAATAAAACATGCGTATGTGTAGATTGATGCGAATATGTTCGGGAAAATAATGAAATATACGCTCGTAAATTGTTTGCCGGTGTTAATTCGAGCACATTAATTTTGAAATGTGATGGGCCCCCGAGTTATCTCGGTAAAATTAATGAAGGGGTTAATGGAACCCTAGCGAAATTTCTGTCGTGTGGTTATAAATATTTTCCCTCGTTCAATATCCCAATGGAGTTGAACTCTTGTCGCCGTTTATTTAATGGCGGGAAAAGATTCGAGTTTTCTCGACTTGCGAAAAACATTCTAGCTATAGCGTTTATATTTTAAGCGTTCTTAGCGTCATCTGGTAGTAAAACCGGCAAACTAATTTTCAGTGTTAAATCTCTCTTAGCGGTTATAAGCTTCGGGAGTTCGTAGTGGGCACTCAAAAGAAGTAATTTGCCAACACTCGCTGAATACTCCGTCTTGTTTGGTGTACTCGAGGCATAACCTCGATGTTGGTACGATTAAACGATTAACCTTCTTGAAAGGTAATTCAATGCAACAGGTTGATGCAGCTAAGTATACTAGGGAAGATCGATAGCCACTCCTCCTTAGTCTCCTAAATATTATCTTATCCAGCAACTGAGGGATCATCGTGTTACTATTAAGACAAGCTCAGAATAAATGTTTATCTAAAATGCATGTCCGAGAAAAAATTGAGTACTCTATTTCTTGATATTAGTCTTTGTCGGAAAAATTCGAAAGAATGTCAACTTCGAAAATGCGCTTTGACGTCAGAAACGTAAGCCGTATCTAATCACAATATCTGCTGTGTCGAACGATGCCGTAAATTAAGTCACTGTACTGGTATTTAGTTTTCCCGTGTTTGTTTTGCTGTTGTTATTGTTCTGGCAATAGTAATTTATGGATCATTTCAGTCAACGTCAAAATTTCATAATTTCTAGGAAACTCAAATCCTTTCTCTTTAAAAAAAAATACATCTGGTATTTTACGAATGGAGAAGCATTCACGTTGTTAGGTTAACTGGTGACGCTGGTTCTAGCTGAATTTATAAATGTCTAATCTATTCATTTGACGGTATATTTTCATCGAAATAAAAATTCTAGCTTTTACTTACAATTTCGTAGCGTACGATTCCATCGCCGTATATAAAAATATAGAGTAAAATAGACAGCAGCCAGGCGATGAGCGTATAATTTTGTTAGTACGTATTTGAATTTGTTAGAACGCCTCTGCGTTATTTTTTAAAATGCAGCGGTTTTGGATAGAGTTACAATGGTATCCCTCTCGGCCCCGTTTTACTAAAACCTGCTTTATCAAAGACTAATTAACAAAGAGAGGCAATTTAATTTCAATCCTCCGAGCGCATTCTCTCACATTTCTCTCACTCATGCCTTGCTGCCCGTTTTTCATCGAACTCTTGTCGTTGAGCCTAACACTCGGTGCTCTAATTTTACCAAAAGGCCTTCATTAAGTTGTACCTGAATCTCCTCTTTGAAAAGTTGAGCTTGTGCCATTGACACCTTTGTCTGAATAAAACGACGAGTAAATCCTTTTGTTAATTAAATGACTTTCAAGAGAATTTTATTTGAACCCTATAATAAAATAAATCCTGAGAATCCTAGCACATTACTCATGTGTATAATAATTTAATAATAATAATAATAATATTATAATATAATATATAATATTATATGCAATAATGTTATTATTATTTAACGACTGGTGGAACACGATTTGCTTCCTTACTGGGGATTTATTCAGGGACAACTATCTTCCATGATATTTATAAACATATTACCATGTGAATGCAATGGAGCGATATCTCCCACGCTCTTTCTCTAACACGCAAGGAATGTATGAATGGGTTTTGCGTCGTGAAGTTTTAGACATGTTTAGTTTAGTGCGACTGTAGACTGCTACGCTGTATTTAAAAGGCGGAATTTAGTCATTCGGGCACGGCTAATGTAATTTCATCTTTTACGCAGATATTGGCCAGTGAGATATGTAACTAATTTAGTTGGAGAGGGAATCATTTAGCTTCGTCGATTTTCCTATCTTTTGGCACTGCAACAGTGCCGGTGATCGTTTTTAATTGTAATGGGTATCCAACGAATATCATTTGTATGGCAGAATACGATTACAGAAACTTATGACTAAGCATTTTCATCATTATGTTATTTTTTTAGCCTGGGTTAAGTTGGAAATGTTTTGTGATGACGGCTCTCGATTCTAAACTAGTCTTTATTTCGCAACAGAATATGGACGAAGTTTGACTTGATGGTGGCTATAGATAATCCGAAAACATTGAAGAACTGGCGCGCGTTAGCGTAAATTCGATTATATTTATATTTTATATTTTCATTTGCTTTACTTCTCCGGGAGATGTAATTTATTTCATAATATTCAAAAGTCAACCCCTTGCACGGAAAGAATGCTGATTTGACTGAATTATTTTCACGACGATATTTTGATAAGAATTATTTAGGACTTTTATTCGTTCTAGATGTATGAAATAAAAGCGATAAGATTCCATAAAGGGATTCTTTATGTAAGGGGTGTAGGGGGAGGCGAGGTCTCCCATGACTTATTCAAATAGGACGTCCTGTAAGCAACAACGTCTACGCGACCCCCTGCTAACATATTCTAAGGGAAAATGTTTCCTGGTTTTGATATGTATCCATTGATAGTGCGGAGTCGGTTCAATATGGGATAATGTTCTGTCATGTTACAGTGGATTTTCTCGGCTCAAATGCTGGATTGCTCGTATGAAGGTTGTCAAAAGTTGAAGCAAGCAGAAACCTCACCAAAAGAAATATTTTATAGCCGCGTATGTTAATGTCACTGGTAGAGTGACTTTGGCATACATAAAAGCGCCGAATCATTATAAGGTGCTGAAATTTCGTTGATCGACGTTTATTAAGTTCTTGCTAAAACTCTCTCGTCTTTAAAAATTAGTCTCGTAATTTCATTTTACAAATCGAGTATTAGTCCTGTCCTCTTTAAAAATTTCTCTTCGACCACATACTAAACAACAAGGGAGTACTTAATGCGGGGTTGCGGTGGTGGAGTGGCTAGAGCGTTGACCTTCCACCCAGCGTTCCCGAGTTCAAATGCGGCGGAGGTCGGCTTTTTCAACCTGGGGTTTGGTTTTATGTCCTTCGGAAGGGACGTTAAGCAATTGGTCTCTTTGTTGCTATTCGTACAGAGTAGGCTAATGCTAATGCTTTCCTTCCTTCTTTCTGCGTGTCTAGTGTGGAAGAAGTCCAAAAATGCGTAAAATATATCGCTCTTAATGTAATTAGGATGTCGTCCTGTTTGTTCCTCAGCGTAAAAAATTCAATATGCTTTTAAATTGTCTTTCCGTTTCCCTTTCCTTGTGTTGGAAATCAATTATTAAAACTTAAAAATATCACGTTCCAAATGTGCCCTTTTAACCAACCTTAACTATATCGGTACAACAGACGTCTTCATCCAAAATTCATTAAAACTGTTAACACTTTTCTGGTAGCTACGGAGAATTGAAGGATTCCACTCGAGAGGTTGAAAAGATTAGGTCGTCGGCCACGGCCGATTTGTTTGAATTGATAAAGGTAGAAGATGTTCCCTTATTTAAGAAGCACTCCTTCAAAAAGGAGAAAATGTGATTTTGAACCTGACTCGACTAAGAAGTATTCTAGCGTTACATCCAACATTTTCATACTTTTCAATGAATAGAAGGTGTATATAAAACGTAAAAATGTCTCGAAAAAAACGAACATTACCTTACTAAGAAACGTAATTTAACGATCTCCTGGAGCAGTGTTTCTCAAAATTTGAGGCGTAGAATTTTTTCGAACAAGGCGTGGTACGAAATAAAAATGTACCGTTTCTTCTGTGTTTTGAGTGTACGCTGCTGAAGTGTTTCCGCCAGCCATTATTAACACTTAATTGTGTTGTAACTGTGTAACTGTCAAATAATCGTTAACGCGTAAACGTTAAAATACAACATTTGCATTTGTCCAACATTCAAAGCCTGGTAGTAAAAACTGCTAAATATTGGTCTAAAACGGTATTTTGAGAAGAAAGGGTGGAATTTAGCCTTAGTATTAAACAAAGCAGAATCCATTGAAATTATTGACTTGTTTTCAATAAATACACAGAAACACTATCGTGGCATTTTTCAATTTCCAGAATACCATTATGGAATAGCTTCTACACTAATGTTATTGAATGTTTAACATCGCCAATAGGAAAATTATGCGATCTGTCGCAGAATCTAACTAGAGATGCAAACGTTTCAATTTTGGAAAAGTCATGCGGGTTACTATCGGTTCCTATAGGTCACTCAAATGTGCGATGTGTCTGTGGATTTGGGTATTGCTTGTAACTTAGTTTTGATTGAACCATTCGAGAAACACTTTCCAATAGAATATACCAAACGCAGGGATTCCTTATATATATATATATATATATATATATATATATATATATATATATATACACACATACGATTTCAACATTGTTGTGTTTTAGAAAGTATGACGATTTTATTTGTCTACACTAGCGTAAAAGCAGCCAAAACATATGACAGCAATATGCAGGGGCGGATCCAGAAATTTACCAGGGAGGGGTGGTGATCACCCCAATTGCCCCTCCCCATATTGATTCCGCCTCTGCCGACGGCCATACATTTTGAAAATACCTATCCCCATCAGAATCTATCTTTCCCTTGTCATACAGTCTTAATCTTCGGTGTAGAAACAAGGAATTTTGCGCGGAATGAATTGAAGTATGCACCCAGTGGAGGGCAATGGGGTCGTCCAAGGGGAGGATGGTCACCCCCATCGCCCCCCCCCCTTTGATCCGCCACTGACAATATGCTGTTCGAATTAAAGTTCAGTTATGATGTAGCATCGTATGTGTCGCGAAAAATCGGCGTTACTTGTTCTTTTAACCAAATTTTCGGAATATTTCGAACATCGGCTTTTACATATACATGAATTTCCGGTATCGATTGAAAGATCATAATCATGACGCTGGCTTTAAAATTTTCCGACTCATCGGGCTCTCTTAAGTACCTTTAGCGAGATCCAAGCATAATTCGCCCTCTCACCGCTGCTTAATCCATCATCATTCACCTTCTCATTGCCACTTAATTTATTTAACGTATTATACAAGTCCTCACTCGGTCATCCCTCGTCTTTTCCAATCCTTTCACCTCTATCTTGCTGGTTTTCCTTCTTGTCACCTCCTCATCCTCCCTCGCCTTTCCCAACGCTCCTATGAAATCTCTTTATTGTCGGCAGAGTCTGTCGAGAATGTGCCAGCCAAAAAGCTCTCTCTTCTCATCGATCCAGTCAGTCTAGAATCCCAGCCATGGGCCAAGTTGAGCCACCTCAATCAATTACGCTCGGGTACATTTTGCTATCGGTCACCTCCCATCCACAAACAAACCCATAACGTACGGCCTCTCGTCTAAATGCCCAAATACACTTCAATCGCTTCTTCTCCCCCCCCCCCCCCCAACCCCCGAAAACCAAGTCTCCCTCCGCTTCCATATTCCGTAACTCTCCCGTTGTATTGCACGTTGGCAGATTTCGCGTTTGCTTTGGCGGTCGTTTCCACGCAGTGATGCCTTAATAAATTTCATGCTGAATTTTCAACTATTTGTTAATGTCGGCCATTAAAAACTGTGTTATTTATCTAATTGGCAAAAATCTGGAAAATTTAAACTTTGTTCGTTAAAATATCGCCATTAAATGAACAAATGGTGGTCTCGAGCGAGAGTAAACAAGCTAAACCCGCGATTTCTCGTTTCCAACCTCCGATTTTACATTTTTAAATTTTATGGTCGTTGATGGTGATAGTATGTGGACCTGCCGTTACGCATCCCTTTTCTCCTCCCCACTCTCCCCCTCCAATCCCCTACAGTGCCCCCATTCCCCCGTACACCACACCCACACACCCACCCTCCCTCCCGCTCCGCTCCGAGCGCACCTAAAATGAGGGGACCCGTGCGACCGGGATGCGGGGTCCGCCATGAATATTTCATCCCATCTCCTTCCACCTCACCGTTTCCCCGAGCTCAATAATGGGCAAATCAGAAACCTTTGAGCGTGCTAAATGTATGTGGTACGGCAACGCTCTATAATGCACGGAGCACACGCTTTTTCGCTTCAACCCTGGAAACCTAAAGACAGAATCCCAGTCATCATCCTACTACCTCACTCGGTTGAATACAGCCGCACCTCTTCTCTGGAGAGGTTCTTGTTGCCATGGCCTCTTCCCTTTCGACCCTCCCCACCCTATCCCTTCTACCCTTCCTGCTTTCCTACTCCCTTTACCCTTTTTCCCCTATTACCCAACCTCCCCCGACCCTTACTCTACCACCCCCGACCCTTACCCTACCTCCCCCGGCCCTTACCCTTACCCCCGCCTACTTTCTCCTTCCCCCACGATATCTTCCCCCCTTCAATCCGAGCACCCCCACCCCCATACTCACAGTCCCCTCTGTCTCTCTTTGCCTTTACACTCCAAAACTCCACTTCATCCACCCCTTTATGCCACTGGCTGTTGGTGACGGACTCTTAAATCCAGCAAACAGAAACTTCTATAGTGTCGATTCGTCTGCTGACGTCTAAGGACTTCTCGATAATATTTGCCTTAAATAAATACAAGGCGACGTCATACGTTGGAGGTTTTCTCGCGATGGATATATTTTGTAAATTTTTACGACCGGGGCTTTGTCATGTTGGCGGGTCGATGCATTATTCACGAGTCGGAGCCCGTTAACCCAGCAGTGCGGATTTGTTGGCGTGATTGGATTGTTGGATTGCGGAATGAAGTTGGTCTATTCGCAAAATTATTATTTTTCCCCTAATTCCGCGTTGAATTAATTGGCGAGTTTCTCCTTTGTTGAACGATATTTCTCTCTCGTGCTTTGCCTTTGAGTAGACGTGCGTCAATTATCTCCGAGTTAATTACGGGTCGTCATATTCGTTAGCCTTAGTTACAGCGTTCTCTTCTCTGTAATTAAACCTGTCACGTAAACGAATGCATTGTGGGAATTATACGAGCAGTTTAACGGAAATAAAAGGATTTACCGTAAACCTAGAATCAAAGGAAAATGATTATATTCGATTATATTTTTCTCCCTCTATAATTTGTTCTCTATTAACGTTGCATTATTGGAATATCGCGTGGGTGATCAAAAATGGAGGGTCTTTTTCGAGTTATGGAGAAATGAATGTGGGCGTCAGTATTTCGCTTTGTGACTTTCATTCGACTAAGTGGAAATTTAATAATATATGGGAATAATTTAGGTTTGCTTTGAAAATGTATCTCAAACTTGTATTCTGTTCGTTGGCAGATCTTGGCCATGTATATTATTCAGTAACAAACATTTCTTGTGTGTGGGAGGAAAAAACGAAGCACTTTTGTCTCTCAAACTGTGAAATCTCGGTTGGAAGCAGACGCATAAATCCCTATCAAATGTCGTCGGGGGAAGTAAGTAGTGGTTCAACGAGAGTGGTCGCGATGCTTAGCTGCGAGATAGAGAGAGGTTGGCGTGCGTAGGTGGGGCGAAGTGCGTGCGTTTTCGTGGCGAAGGGCATTTAACGCTTCGTGGGAACTTGGGACACGCCCACCAGGCGGCGCACGAGGGCAACTCTCAGTCGTTTGAGGGTCCTCATCCCCCCACCCCGGACGCTTTTCGAGAACTAGAGAGGCAGAAGATGAAGGGAAATAATGAAAAAACCCTGTGACCCAAATCCTGAGCAGAACACTTCAAAAACACTTTGGTCCTCCATTGCGCGGTAGTGACCGGAAATGAAAGATGCAAAAACATTGTACGAGGAAAATATTCCTTCTGCGTTTTTACAAGTGGGCGGAGAAAAAGATAGAGAGCGTAGCGTAGGGTGCAAATGACGGAAGAGAGGAAAAATGTAATGTGAAAATTTCATCGCGAAGCGGAGTAAAGCTTTCGAGCAAGGATGTGGAAGGGGTTCTGAAATTGCTTGCGTTTACTCTTCGTGGGAGAATTAATTTTCGATTCCCCCCGCGATCTTTGGAACTGCTTTTTACGAGGTGACATGAAAGACCTTTGATGAAAGAAGCAACGCGTAGATTGCTTTCCTGAGTAAATGTTTTGATTCGAGTTTCAAAGTGAAAGAGGAGGTGGAATATTTTTATGGCGCGCGGAAGATTTGCATGGAAGACGCGAAATGATGGAGGCTTTCGATGGTGGACTTCGGAACCTGTGTATTAGTCTTCTGTTCCTAGAAAAAGCTTCGCGCTGCTAACCCGATGAAAGTTACCTAGACTTCAAACTTCGCGAACTGCTCTATTCAGTTGCCACCTCATTTCGAGGATAAAAAAATTGGAATAAATTGTCGGCATAAAAATGACTCGAGTCACTGCGTATGGAACGTAAAATTGCTTCGGGATGAATGTTCATTTTCTCGGCAATGCTTTACAATGTCTACACTTCAAACAATTTACTATTAATGGCCTTACGTACATAATGCATGCCACGCAAACAAATCGTCAATCGTAAAAATGCATCCTGTAAATATTTAAAGTTTTCTCCCCGGCCCCTCCTAGCTACACAAGTATGCTCTTCCCAATTAGGGAGTCTAGTTGATCCACAAGTTTGACAGGCTCTTAAATCGTGAGTTATGCGCCTACGGAGAGCATTTCAACTGCGTCAATTTGATGCTCGAGGGGGAATAGAGTAAGGAATTCTTAAACGCGCATCGACTTCGCCTCGTCTAAAAGCTTAAACCATTTATGCCTCGCGAGATCCTTATTGATTCGCAATAATTCCTCTTCCGGAGCAAACGAAAGGAAGAACTTTGGCGCAATCAGGGTTCAAGGCACTTATTGAAAATGATTCTGATATCAAAGACGGGATAGAAACTCTTCAGGCGGAATAGAAGCTACCGCACGGTGGAACTCCCTCAAATTACATCCTTGTTTCAATAAGGGGAGGCGCGGGCGTTTTATAGACGGGGTATGAATAAGAGGAGATTTACTGGTGGGGAGGGGGGCTGAGCTCAGTCGGGGACTGAGTCGTGGCAGATTAGCCCCTTACTTGATTTGCCCGTATTAATACGGGCGATCTTAACGTTTCAAAAACTTTTTGCCCGTATAAATACGGAGAACTTATTTTTCATCGTACCTTTCATTATTTGTCCGTATATTTTCACTGACCATCATATTCTTCTATCTATGGACCCTAGGTGGCAGTTGCATCGCCCTTCGAAGCGCTATTTCGTTTTTTTTTTTCAGAACTATTAGACTAATACCAAAGCTACTGGAGGGAATTTGACCTAAATCGGTCATGCTCTTACTTAGAAAATCGAATTGTTATTAAATTTGAAAATAATCAACTAAAATTATAATTACTTTTTGAAAGGTTTGGAATACATCGTGTAGTTTAAGGCATCAGTTTAAGTAATTGGACGGAATTTTATCAAAATCCTTGTCGCCATTCTTGAGAAAATCGAATGTTTGGTAAAATCGTCAAGTGTGAACTGCCCTTTATTTTTGAGCAATTTTGTTCGTCTTTTCAAAAAATCTACTCAGTATCATAATAGTCATAAATGCGAGTTTTTGTTTGATTTCGTTTAACATTTTAGTGCTTAAAGGTTTGGAAAGACAGACGTACAGACTGTACTACTGATATTTGCATTAAATGAATGTCTTAAAAATAATACATGTGTTGTTAAAATAAGTCATATTTTTAATACATACAGTGTATGGACTAATTTAATACTCAGTCCAGGTTTTAATGTTGTGGTGAACGTACACGTCCGTGGAGGGTTTCTGTGGTGAAAGGGAAATAGAGGGCAAAATGTCCAACGCAGATAGCAGCGTCACAGATAATAAGTGCAAAGTCTGTAATAGAAAGCTAAGAAATGGCGTGGAACGTGTGTGAGGAGTGGTATCACCATAAGTGTACTAAAATCAAATTGGAGGAGTGTGTGAAAGATGGCTGGACGTGCTCGGTTTGCAGTAGGGAAGAGATTAAGGGCAAACTGTTGGAGGAGGAGAAAATTATCTCGGATCTGAATGAGGAACTGAGAAAGTCGAAGCTGACGATTGATGATTTGGTGATGAAAAACGCAGCCCTCAAGAATTAAAAGAAGAAAATTGTCGTGGACGAAGGTGGGCTAAAACCGGAAAGGAAGACAAAAGGTACCATAGACGGACCCGTTGTTCTAGTGATGGGTGACTACATGATTCGTTTTGCTGGTGAGAAGTGCAGAAAAGGGGGGGCTTTAGTAGAGTGCTTTCCGGGAATGAGGATTGAGCACTTGGAGCATAAAACTGAGAGTTTGGGAGACGATAGAGAGGAAGAAGTGGTGTTGGTGAATATAGGGACCAACGACATGGAGCGTGCCAAACAGATGACCATGTAGTGGGAATGGTATGGGACATGTGTACGGTTGCTTGGAGCAAATTTAAGGCTGCACAAATTCTTATTAGTGGCATTATAAGAAGTGACATGCCGAGGTGGAGAGGGGACTACATAAAGGAGGGTATTGATTGGGTGTGCCAAAAGCAATCCAATCCAAATGCAAATCCAAATTGCTGGATAGGAGACGATGACTTGGGTCGTGATGGACTACACTTATATCGTCAGGGCTGTATGAAGTTCGGTAGACTGTTGAGAGATGTAGTTCATCGAAATCGAGAAACTAGTGGGGGATAGAGTTGGGGAGTCTGACTTTTTTGTCACAGTGACAAACTGTTCCAGTGACAAACAAATACCTGTGACTCGTACCTGTTACTTGAGTCACCGGTGACTTTTTCATTACATTGACCTTGAGCTGGCGGGGGACTGCCTTAACGCAGCACAGCGGCATCAATTGGAACCATTTGGATCGTTGGAACACTTGGAACTCTTGGGACCAAATTAGGACTACGGTGGGTGGGAGTAGGGACGGAAGATGAAGAAAAAGCTGAAGAGCTGAGAAACTCTTTGCGAGTATATATATATATATATATATATATATATATATATATATATATATATATATATATATATATATATATATATATATATAACCTGAAGCAATCACAAATGAAAACAACACAGGGAACACCCTAAGTAATATGACTTATTTTACATTCAATGTGGGATTTAAAGACATACAAAAAGATCATAAAAATTCAAAATAACAAATCATGTGGTCCAGACGGTGTACGTGGGGAAGCTCTTAAAATTGGAGGGATTGATATAGTGCTATATTTACGGAGAATATTCATAATGACGATAAATAACAGTCAATACATAAGGTCGGCAATAGAATGTCACTAAATAATTATAGGCCAATCAGCTTAACAATCGTAGTGAGTAAACTATTGGAAAGTATTATAGCGTACTACATTAGGAGTTTTTGGAAAAAGGAAGAATGGTTAAGTGAATGGCATCATGGTTTTAGAAAAGGATACTCTTGTGATACTCAGACGCTTGGACTCAACCAAGACTTAATTGAAGCTTTCGATCGTAGAGAACAGGTATATGCTATTGTCATTGACTTTGCAAAAGCTTTCGGTGTTGTAAGTCACGAATTACTACTAAAACGTAGGTGAAATAGGTTTGACTCAAGAATAGCGAACGAACGCTGAAAATTAAAATAGGAGACAGCCTATCAAAAGCGAGGTTACATCGGGAATTCCTCAGAGAATTGTGATGGGACCCCTATTATTTATAATCTATATAAATTACATGCCGAAGAAATTTAACTCTAAAGTTCGATTGTTTGCTGAAGAATGTATTTTCTACAGCAGCGGTTCTCAACCCTTTTCAGTAATGTACTCCTTTTTAATTTTCAACATTGTCTTCCTACTTGCATTTTATGACCAAGGTTTTCATATATAACAAAATAACTATTATGACATTTAATGAAATATTATATTTTAACCGCATTTTTAAATATCACTCTTGTACTTTATGAAGACGATTTATTAATTTATTTACCATATCTATAGCACTATAAGACACCTGGGGCTATTAGAGGCACCAAGACTATGAATTTAAAAATTTAGGAAACAGAATCTCATTGTTTTTTACGATGGGGTACATTTAACGGGGTATTGGTGTTATTTCCTAAGCACTTGTGTTATGATGTAACTTTCACAATCTTCAAATAGCGCGCCATATTCACTGCCTTCAATTGCCATGCTAATACTACGTTTCCTAAAAAATGATGTATACCACATCGGGAAGGAACACGTGCCAGTTGATAAAACAGATACCTAGGATTAAGATTTACTAGAGATCTAAAATGGAAGGAACACATAGAAAGTATCGTTTGTAGAGCATATAGAACCTTACGCTTCATCTTCAGGACCCTTAAAAACAGTAACAGAAAAGTGTGGGGAAAAGCTTATTTGACGTTAATTAGTCCCACATTGGAATACGGAGCTAGCATATGGGACCCACGTCAGGCCGTGTTGCAGAACAAGATCGAGCAGATTCAAAGGAAAGCAGCTAGATTCGTGTTAGGCAAATATGGTAGGAAAGAGAGTGTAACTAAAATGCTAAATAAGTTAGGTTGGGAGAGACTACAAGAAAGAAGAATGTTAAACAGACTTGGCATCATGTTTAACGTTTTAACCGGAATGCCAGCTGTTAAGAATCTTTAGAATAGGATTCACAGTCCACCTTGTTTCAACAGACAGGACCACAAACAAAATTAGCTACCTAACACAAAATACTGACGTTTGCAAAATCGCTTTTCTGAATAGGGCAAGGGCGGATCCATTGATTCCGCCTCTACCGACGACCACACATTTTGAAAATCTCTATCACTATGAGAATCTATCTTTCCCTTGTCATACAGTCTTAATCTTCTGTGCAAAAACAAGGAATATTGCATGAAATTAATTTAGGAATGCACCAAGCTTAGGGAATCGGGTCGTCCAAGGGGAGAGTGATCGCCCTCCCCCTCCCCCTTGGATCCGCCACTGGAATGGGGCCACAGAGGAATGGAACAATTTACCTGAGGAAGTTTTCCTTTCCCTCGTAACAAAAATAATCTCTCAAATGAAGTGAAATACTGCCAACAATCAGCAAAGATGGTAAAATAAATGTTGTTAAAATGTTACGATTCCAGTAAAACAATAATGTATAATATCTTAAATGTATGTATATCGCTTTAATGTAAATGATAATTGTTATTCAATTACGTCTAAACCCCTGTTTATATAGCAAGGACAAAAGACGACGGAGTTGGGAGGGGGTAGTAGAATTGCATGGTAGGATGATGTAAGGCTGGGCCCCGTGACCGCTAAGGTAGCCGTGAAGGCCCACCTTGTACCTCGAAAACTCTCAACTCGGGAATCTAATTGTCCTTTTGTGCTTAAAAATTGCCCCTATGTTTTCTTTAAGATATATATATATATACAAATATCGCTTTATACGCTTATTGTTGTATTGACCTTGCCACCAGGCCTCGAGCCAAATTGCATCGCATATTTTAATAATAATAATAAAACCTGACATTTTTTTGCTGGAATGAAAAACAATAACCGACACCGAAGGGGTTAAGCCATTCCTATCACTCAACGGAGGAGTATCTTCGGAGGATGCCTTTGAGGACCCGAGGCGCCCTTTTCCATTGAGCCATTATTGTCCTGGAGGCCCTCTATCTCTCTCTCCCCTCCTGCTCGAATAAGCACTTTTGCTCAGACTCCGCATCTTTCCTTCTCCTTCCCCTTCTCATCCCCTTTCTCTTTCTTTATATCGCTCCTCATGATCTTCACTCCGCTCCCCCAGGACACTCCTCATTCAGAATTCAGAGGTTTTGAGTTCGCTCATTTTTCTTGGCCGTCGACTCTATTTTTGGAGGTATGTTTGCTTCTGTGCCCCCTCACGGCTGTCTTTTACAAACTCGAGATATATTTTATTTTTGATGAATTTTCGGAGCTCACTGCTTGAACCTGGATTGATATAGGTCGTGGCCAAGATGGTGTGAAGATTGTAGAGAAGGAAATAGAAAAACGCGTTGGTATCGTAATAATGACTGTTGGTTATGATGAAAGAAAAGAAAGAAACATGCAGAAATTCATGATGCGATAGATTTGAGGAGCTCATTGTTTGAATCAGTGTTAATATAAGTCGTAGTCAAGGCGGCGTGAATATTGTAGAGAGGAAAATAGATAAACGTGTTGAAGCTATTATCTTGATAATAACTGGTGGTTATAATGAAAGAAAAGAAAGTTGCATGCAGAAATTCATGATGCGATGGATTTTTGTAGCTCATTGTTTGAACCTGTGTTAACATAAGTTGTGGCTAAGATGGCGTGAAGATTGTAGAGAAATATAAATAGATGTGTTGAAGCTAGTATCATAATAATAATTGGTGGTTGTAATGAAAGAAAAGAAGCATGCAGAAATTCATGATGCGAAATTGGGAAATTGCAGAGAATGATTTAGAAAAAATCCTAGGCATTTAAACTTTATTCAGCTACTAATCTAAATTGAAGACTAGATTTTTCAAACAACAACGATATATATATATATATATATATATATATATATGGATGTCAACAAAAATGAATGAAAGAAACGTAATGTCATGCAAGCCTAGTGGAAAACGTAGCGATTTTGTCATGAAGGTGCTATTTTTAGTTGTGATTAGCGGTAAGAATGAAACAAGTGCTGTTTTGAAAAAGTTTGAAAGAAGATTTTTAAAAATTACAAAGAGATGTGTAAACTGAAGTGGTATAATGATGATAATAATGACTGCATACGTCTATAAAATCTCTTGCCTTCACTATGTAATAAAATTATACATTCTTCTCTCAGGATATCTCACTAATTTTAAATCATCCTGTGAAAATATCTACAAATATAATTTTGAAAACAAAACTAAGCGACTAATCACATAAGTAAAAAAGATGGCAATTACTTGATAGGTAAAACATCCTCTTTGCGTTCCCAGAACCGTATCTAATCTAGAGCTATAACTAAATCTACATCCTGATATCATACGATGCATTCGATTATCTTATTAAACGAGAATGCAATAATTATAATCTCTAAAGGTCATCCACAGTCAATAAAAAGAAAAGAATGCAGCGCACCTCTTTGAGGTCTTCAACATCTAAATAAGAGCAAATGGTCAATGCATAAACATAGCCTTCTCTAAAAATAATTAATTCTGAGATGCAAGATTAAAATGTAGGGAAAGCAATGCTTATGTTTAGTTAGAAGTGACTTGGTGTGTTATTTAACCATAGTCGCTTTCTCGCACGTCACCCATTTCAGATCCTAAAGAATGCTTAACTAAGTGACTCATGTTTTTAATCATGCATTACCGGCTTATTTTCTATTTTTTGCGAGCAGGCTAACTATACAGCTCTATTCATGTCTTAAAATATGCAAGCAGAATATGCAGTTGAATTCAGTGATTGTATCATGTGAATTCAGCACCTAAGGAAGGTTATTCAAAACCTCTGTGCCTGGCCTATATGTTTTAAAGCTTTTGAATCTGTGAAAATATAATGCAGTCTCTATATCTATGGAATTGGTACTATACGACTACAGGGAAGTATTAAAACATATTTCCATATGCATTAGCGAATTTTATAGTGCCTTAATATAGTTGGAAAATATTCAAATTATAGAATTACAGCGTATACCATGCTTTTATCAAGTTTTCTAGTGAGTATAGGATTAAAGAACTTTCTTAAAAGGGCTATAAAGTTCAAAATAAAGAAGGAAATAGGGTAGGACACGTGGTTTACATAATGTTTGGAGGAATTCGAGGACATGGGAGACACATGGTAGACAGACCAAACAAGAGGTGGGAAGATCAGGTTGACAATCAACAACTGGAGGCGAAGAACACAGGGTCGAAAGGAGTGGTAACAGTTTGGACAGGTCTTCATCCTGTAGTGAAAAGACAATGGCTGAAGGAAAAGAAGAGAGGATTATTAGTATCAGTTTGACTCGGTAATAAAACATGCATATCATATACATATGCCCGTTTTATTGTGGAACTTTTATATTTATATATATAACGGATTGATTTTTCACATTTTATTAGCATGGTAATTGTCCTTGATAATTTTTTATATTCACGATTATTACGACTAACCGATTCTTTTTCTCTGTTTATTAAAGTTTTCAAAATTCTACTATCCTTACGCTCGTCTAGCATGCCATTGCTTAACTCCTGGTTCCTACTTGTAAAACCTCTTTAAACAGTAGTTTGGAAACGTAGGTATATTTTGACCGTGATAACAGTTCCATTTTTAAAAACCATACTAATCCAAATCCGTTGAAATTAGTATCAACAATATCTCGCTAACTTTAAATTAACAAACCTAATTAGACACGAGAAATCCATGGGAAAGGTACATATCGTACATCAGGTTCAGAAGGTTAAATTCCGTAAAAGAGAGAGTTTCAAGTCTTTTTACAATTGTACCATCTCATTATGTGTCATCTCGATATGCTTATATAATCAATAGTTCGAAAAAATATAATTCTATTATCTATTTCTAAACTTTACTGGGGCGTGGGAGAAAGAGGATTGGCCCGAGATTTAGCGTGTTACAAAATAAATAAATTTAAAGGTACAGTTATTTCATTTGAAAGCACAGAAGCAAAAAAAGAATTAGTTGGATCATTCCTAACGTGAATTGATCCGTAGATGCTTTAAAAGAATTGTGTTTGCATTTATTTGTAAAAGTGAAAGAAAAATCTTGATCAGCTAATTTATTGGATGGATTTTGAAAGGATAATGAAGCCCCACTTTTGTATTTCCAGGCTAATTGCGAGCTTAATTAATTCCGCGAATTCATAGTGATTGTATCCAAAGTTATTATTATTCTGTTTACAAATTCACGTGGTGGGATATTGAGACAGCGCTTATTATTTGGCCAAAACCGTGGAGAGAATCTCTGTTTCCCTGCGTCGAGCGAGGTAGCGTATTTGCAAGGTAGCGCTTCGTTTGTTTTCAGCAAGCCTTGTGTCTCTTGCAGGCTCTTGCTTTTGACAGGGTCGTCCGGCAACTCTGCGCTACATGTATTGCGTCAAAGATCGAATTTAACGGTTGGCCATCCTCTCAACCATCCTTCCACTTTTTCCCTCTCTTTATTTCATTTCTCTCTGATTCTCTCCTTTCAGCCCCTCTTCTCTCTCTCTCTCTTCATCTCCCTCCCTTTTCCCTCCCTCTCTTTTCCTCCCTTTCTCCTGCCATCATTTCTGCACAAACCACATGGAATCGGAAACTTGCGCAAAGGCTCGAGTTATGTCTCATTCCAGTTGTGATGTGGATCTTAAGTATGACGCAGGAAAGATTTGGAAAAAGGAGGTAGTTCTCGTCACAGAGTTGATTTTCAAAAAGGTCGTTTTAATGACATTGTTTTGCGTATTTAAAAAAGAACTCAAATAAATAAACTTGTGCTTCTTTTGTTTTGTCTATGCATCAATGTTCTACTTCCTGTTACTGTAAAGCACCTTCTTTTTGAATGATAGATTGTAACTAGTTTTTTCTTAAGTGCATCATGTATTATACATTGTTAAATCTACGAGTTACCATTAACGAGACATGTAAACTAAATATCACGAAGTAGTTTACTGAAGACTCAAGATCATAATTACATTTAGGAGTTAATGGATGAAGATCATTATGCGAAATTAAATAATCTAATTCTTTATTTTGACTTTCCTCACAATCTCATTTGTTAATTTCCGCCTGTTCTACTCCAAATGTGTTATATTTGATAATAAGATAAACATAGCATCCAATCTATGACCAAACAATAATTTGTTAGAATTAAAAATTTAACGAAGTTCCACACCTGAAGGTAATTTCCACCTAAATACTAAAATTTAAAAATAACATTTTAACTAAGGAAACGTAACTTTAGTGACACTAAAGACTATTCACAGTTGAGTTGTATGGAACTCCATTATATGTTGTATCGAAAGATTACAAACTTGATCGGCTTGAAATATCGTCGTACGTTAGGAAGGCATTTGAAATAAATTTCGATGAATATATGGACTATAACGGGAGTCTGAAACATGCGTACCGCGAAGTAAACTACTTTATACTAAGATGCAGCCCAAACACAAACGTACATCTTATAAAGTACTTTTTAAATAATCTAAGAAATTTAAGAAATGCATTAAATTAACACTTACAAAATATCCTGTTTATTTTTCATTCCCACTTAAAATACTCTACGCAGTTGAGGTGCAGAAGAATGTTCTTGACATGGCATGCGGCCCGCCGACTTGGTTCAGGGCCATAATGCGGCCTTGAGCTTGAAACCTCTGGGCAAGATGGTGTAGAAGGCTGGCGGCATAGCAAAAAATGATTAGACATTAGCTAGAGATTTCATATTTAGAACATCTGCCTTTCCAAAGACGTAAGATCATAGCCACTCTGCGTTGTTAAGATCGGAATTGTCAATGAGACCGGTACAAGAACAAGCAGTTTAAAAATATACTTGCCTCGGGTATCTCCAATAGCAACAACAAGGTTAAGAAACAATTTTAAATAATCCCGGTCATAGCAGACTTTTTTCTCGTTTCAAAACTATTCCCAATTTTAAAACCTTTTTGTGGTTAATGGAGATACCGGAGACGAGTATATTTTTTAAACTGCTTGTTCTTGAATTTTATTCGGCAACAAGATGAGCTCGATAGTACCCTGTTGAATTAATGAGACGTGCGTCTCGTTCCACTGCACAATTAAATGACGACGGCTCTTTGTTAGAAGTTGCCGCGAAATTTTCTTATATATTTCAAAGCGAGTAGAGAGCGGTTAGATTCAGGAGTATTTAAAGATGAGCCAAGATCAGGAGCCGTTAAAATGTTAACAGATATTTAGTTGTAACATATAGTTGATATATTTTAGCTAACATTTATTTTTTGCCGTGAAAATGGCTATGGTTAAAGTGTCGTATTGTTTACCGTTCATTTGGATTCTGCGAAATGATTATTACTGCAAAATGCTGACTTATGAGAACAAATCCCATTTTCTTTTGAATATAAAAGGCTTTTGATTTATTTTTGAAGTTGTTTCATTCAGTAGAGTTAATTTGCCCAATACATTGTGTACTACGGCTTCCTTTTTTCTAAAGATATACTTTCATAGTCCACGTATTACATCGTTAATTATATTTATTACATTTATCTCTCTCTCTCTCCGTATTCTCTTCCTTTGAATCCGAGCCTTTTATAATTCGCACAAGTGGATTTCGAAATCTCCTTCTATGAGCCAAGTACGTGAGAAGAGATTGATTATGCTCCCCTGTCTTCCACACTACTCATTCTCTCCCTCTCAAGCAGATTACACATTCCTCCGTTTCCTCTCCTTCCCTCCCTCTTCTCCCCTCCCTCTCCTCCGCTCCCTCTCCTCCACTCCCTCTCCTCCTCCCCTGTCCTCCCCTTCCTCTACTCCCCTCCCTCTCCTCCCCCTCCCTCCCTCTCCTCCCCTCCCCCTCCCTCCCTCTCCTCCCCTCTCTCTCTCTCTTCTCTCCTCCACCCCTCTCTCTTGTCATTATTAATACCTAAAAATAACTTATTACAAAAAAGAGACAACGAGTATCAAATTCTTTTAACAAAAAGAGCATTATTATTGCAGTACTGACTTATTTCATTCAATTACATATCGCTGTCGCCAATGATGAGTATAAAATTAGACCCTTTTCGAACATTTAAAATTTCTCTGCAATATTACATCAAACCGAGCATATCAGTGCAACATGGCAACTATGTAGATATATCTTTTAATGTTTGGTTCGTTGCGCGGGTTGTTGTTGTTGCGCAGAGAGCTAGCGTGTAATTTCCACAGAAACAGTTGCCGATCAAGTTCACACACGTTCAGTACGCAACATTTGATCTCCCAGTTCAGTTCTAATTGTAAGTTAATGTGAGTTATACATTTGTATGTAAAATTCCATTTAAAATTAAATATATTACCTATTTTAAAATAATGTTAATTATTTGTAGTACCTATTTGGATGGAGTAATTTTTAACCCATAAAAATGGATAATGGATAATAAGAACACCTAATAGTGGAACGAAAACAAGAGAAAATAGTGAAGAAATAAATGTTTCAGATGTAGTGCTACCAACACCAGTTCCAACTTCACCAGAGCCTTCCACGTCATCATCAACATTATCACTTGGTGCTAAAAAAGAACAATTGTATCAAAAGAAAATGTACGACATGGAAAAATTCAAAAAGATGATCCTGAATACTTAAAATATGGTTTTATATCCTCAATATGTAATAATGAAGAGAGGCCAATGTGTGTAATCTGTTTGAACCAATTGTCAAATGAAAGTATGAGTCCGGGAAAATTGATTCGGCATCTAAATACCATGCACAGTGAATACAAAAATAAGGCACTAGACTTCTTTGAAAGGAAAGCAACAGATTTACAACGACAAAACCAATTTCTCACAGAACAGACCAAATTGAATAATAAATTACTGAAGGCATCTTTTGAGGTGGCTTTATTAATTGCAAAAAAAAAAAACCTTACACAATTGGAGAGGATTTTGTATTACCAGAAGCAATAAAAATGTATGAAATTGTACATGGCGATAAAATTGCTGAGACTTTAGGGTCGATCCCTGTTTCAAATGATACGATTAAAAGAAGAATAGATTGTATTGGGGAAAATATCAAGTCTAAACTGATATCTCGTATCAAACAGAGTAGCACATTTGCAATTCAACTGGATAAATCTACAGACGTTACAAACTATGCTCAGTTAATGGTTTTTGTGAGATACCAATACAATTTCGAAATTCATGAGGACTTACTCTTTTGCCAGACTCTTGCCGGGACAACAAAAGGAATAGATATATTTTAAAAAGTACCTGAATTCTTTTCAGAAAATGAGCTTGAATGGCCAAAATGCATAGGTGTATGCATAGATGGTGCAGCAGCCATGACTGGAAGACTTGGGATTTATTGCAGAAGTAAAAAAATTATGTCCAAATGTGAAATATGTTCATTGCATTATACACAGAGAACAATTAGTTTTTCGAAAAATTGGTTGTGAACTCAATGAAGCGTTGAGTGCAGTTATCTGTTAATTCGAGGCTATTTAATACTTTATGCAAAGAGATGGGGTCTGTTCATGAAACTTGACGATATCACACCGAAGTAATATGGCTTTCTTGTGGCAAAGTATCGAAAAGAATTGTAGAACTCAGTGACGAACTTCGAATCATTCTTCATGATAAGAAACCAGATCTAGCTGTTCATTTTAGCGATCAAATGTGGATGGGTTTTCTTTCATATTTGGCAGATTTCTTCGAGAAAGTAAATGAACTCAATCTTTCTCTTCAGGGGAAAATTACTAACATTTTGATCCTGAATAGCAAACTTCAGAATTTTCAACAGAAGCTCTTGTCATGGTCAAAAGGTTTTGAGCGAGAATGCACTGATATGTTTACATGCCTTAATGATTTTCTTACAGAAAAGAATATTTCGCTCTCAACATCAATCAAGAACGTTAAATGTGATCACCTTGCCAAATCACAATTTTTTTTTTCAAAAATATTTTCCCAATTTAAATGAGGACGAAGAATACGATTGGATAAGAACACCATTTGCTTCTTCGTTAAAATATGACCATATTACGTGGGTGACTCAAGGAGAATTGATTGAAATAAGATCAGATTCATCCCTTGAAACAATTCAATGAACGAGAACTAGCAGATTTTTGGACAAGACGACAGCAAGAATATCCCTTAATCGCAAAAGCTGCCTTAAATATCATAGTCCCTTTCGCATTTTCATCGCTTTTGGTAATTAAAAACAAGCACAGATTATGCCTATCGACACAGGCTTTGGAGGCAAATCTGAGAATTGCCATTTCAAATATTACACCCGATATTGAATTATTGTGTCAAAATATGCGATCACCTCCATCTCATTAGCTAGTACATAATTTTGGAAGGTAGTAATACATTTTAAGTTTGCTTTAATTATTTTTATTTTTACAAGCTAGGTGTAAATTAGCCTCCATCCATGACTAAAATTTCCATTCTTCCCGAAACACGTCATCATTTCTAACAATTACTGTGCCATCCTATACTTCGAAAGAGATCATGGTTACGAGCGTATTATCGATCCAGCGACGGTAGTAGTACTCAGATATTTAAATCCGATACAAACATCCAGTTTCCATTCTCCGTGAGTAATCTCTGATATCCACGAGACCGAAACTACATATATGGAAGCGTCTTTCCGCAGTCTACCCTCGAGGTTAAAGAGATAAAGGCGATGTCATTCGCATCTCCTGCCATTGACCCATCGACCCACTCTGCCCCTTCAGATAACGGGGCAATTTCAAATTTATCGAAAAATACTTTCCGGTATCTTCCTTCATCTACTCCGCAATCTGTTCAGCGAGCATACATTTTGGTTTGCTATTTTGTTAAGGGTGAGGCAAGTCCATTGCTTCTGTCTTCGAGGCCCTTCTGAACTCGCATGGTTGTAAATTAACACCCGCTCGAGTTGTTAAAGCATTGGATGAGTCGCGAGGTTGAACTGTTCGGGGAAGAAATTTCTGATTTTTTATCGATTTTGGTATATAAGGTTGAGTGATAAACTGACCTTCCGAATCCTGAACTAAGTCTTAATCTTTCACGTCAGCTTTTTTTATTGGTCGGGCAATAAGTTTTATTTTTCAAATCTCGCCTCGGCATAAGAAAATGTTATTTTAAAGTGTTAATCGAATACGTCTTTTATTTATGCAACAAATAACTTCATTCCTATTTCCTTTAGTGGAAAAAATTGCGGCGACATGCCTGTTTAAATAATCGACGTGTCGCTAAATTACCTCAGTGGACGGTTACTTTATCGTAGAAGTTCTCTTCTATCTCCATATGTCGTTTCTAGGGCTATGTGATTTACCCATGTAAGTTGCGGGAATGGCCATTTATCATTTTTATCAAACTGTCTACACAACTGGTTGGCAACCTGCGACAGCGAGAACATTTTACGCAATCGCAAAGCAACAATGATAAAGCTATCCATGAAATGTAACTCATAATTTCATATATATTTTAAACCATGGCCGAGAAACCACTGGTGAAGCTGTAAAGCCAATAAATCCTTAAGAATTGGTTTGGTTAATATAATACCTTAATGTCCTATGTAAAGGCACTCGCTATCCCTAATGTGGTTCGCTGAACCCTTCGCAAATACGAATGTGTCCCACCATGTGGAAAGGATTGCCGAACCCTTGTCAATACCCATTTCCGACCGTCTTGAGGGCCTTACTCTATGTTTGTTTTGGTAGCATGGATTTCAAGAGCTAATGAATATACTGTCAATGCAGGTATCTGTGCGGGTCAATGATTGAAACGATTTGTAAACTTTCTCCTATTAGGCGGCAGATCATATTGTCCTTCCTTCGCGTGCTGTCAAATCCCTTACGTGTGTCCCAAAGCCACTCTCCGACCACTCCTCTGGTTGTGTCGTCGAGTCCTCTATGTTCATACAAAGGGCGATGATCCCTTTGGTGTTATGTGAATGAAATGGGCTCTCTCCTAGGGTTGTCCCCTGCAGCCGGTAAGAAAGGAGTCACGTGACTGTTTAGCCGTCGAATTCCTTTTCTTCCAGCTTCGCACCCCTCCTCACAATGCTCTCTTCCTCGATCCATAGCATGATGATATTTTGGCAGGATAATCGTCTTATCAGTCTTGAAACAATGGGTGTTGCCGAGACAAACTGCTGATTTATATATCTCTACCGTTTCACTACCTCCAATCCCTTTACTTTATTTTATGTAATCTTATATTTTATTTTTATTATTTGTTCCTTCCTGTCTGTCATTGACAATGGGTTAGATGGAAGAAGAGATTGTTAAGTCTATTGTTAAATCTATCAATCTATCTATTTATCTATCTATCTATCCCCAAAATGTGTGCTTTCTTTATATAAAGGCAAGCAGAGAAATTTTATTAAGTTTGATTAAAATTTACAACTTCAATTTATTAATTTTTTAAAGAATTATCGATTACATTTTTATGGCACACCTTTCTAAAATAAACGTGCTATAGATATGTTGTCAGAAAACCTAAATAGGACAAACGGCTTGGACTATATGCAACTTGAAAAAAATAGATGGAATACGACAAAGTTTTTTGTTTCCTAGTTGTTAATATTGGAAAAGTTGGTAATTCCTGATAAATTCTGACAGTATAACATGCAGTTATTACCTAATTTTATATGTATCCTATTTGATAGAAGCAGCTAGGTAATGAAGAATCAAATTCGAACCAAGTTAACATATTTGCTCTTTTTTAAACTAATTAAATTTAATCTGATTATTATTATTATTTGTTGTTTTATTAGCATTGAAATCCGCAGATTTTGGTAAACATTTAAGTTTGAATACGATGATTTTTGTAGCGATCGTTTCCAAATGTTCTGTAGGTGTTCTCCTTCTAAGTTTTCTCTGAAGTCCTCGAATTCGTACTAAGCTTCCTCTCTGTTCTGTAAATCTGTTGTTAATGTATTACTTTTTATTATTAAAACTTCGCCTGCGCATCTTCAGTTCACAAACGCTGCTGAATCGTTCGAAAAAGAATTATCGAGCTTGTCTGTGGCTAGAATTCAATTTAAAATTCAGTAGCTTCAATGGCGTTAAGGGTCGATTTTAAGCTACAAGCGGCTATTATCAATGTCGATTTATCTATAGTAGATTCTAGAAAAGAACACTACAAATACGATCGGTGAATCCCCACTGAAGATGGCTGCTATGTAGCCCAAATTCGCGTCCGCTTTTCCCAAATTTTGTTGACAGTTGGAGCAACCTAATTCACTTTATGCTGAATCAGTTAATATCCTGATTTGATGTCAAAATGTCACACATGGATTAATATGGCCATTGCATCGTGGACATTGCTGAATAAAGTAGTAGGAGAAGTTTGGTTGAATATTCACTAATTCACTTTTAATCGCTTGAAATTCTGGTTGGATAAAATTTTTGAATTGTCTTGAACTCATCCAAAGCCAAATTTACAACACGGTCTCTGCACCTGGCGTCTTTCTATACTTCACTTCTCAGGTTAAGACTAAGCCTCTTATTCCCGAGTTAAGTGGACACAATTATTCTAAAATATTATCGCATTGCAATGGAAAAATCAGTTATCAATAGGGTTTTCCATATATTCTGAAAATCTTTATAGGCGATAGTAAAAGTTTATCATTTGTTACCTTCATTCAGTTGGCGTAAAAACTTCAATCCAGACGATACCATGCATTAAGTAAAATGTATTGGTACACCAATCAGCTAATAGAATCTTGTCACATTATTTTAGCATGAAAATGTCATTCAATGTTCACAGAAACAAAATAGATTGGAAAGAATGCGATTTACATAAAATTACATTAGGCTTCTCAAGGAGTATCAATAGGGTTTTTCCATATATTCTGAAAATCTTTATAGGCGATAGTAAAAGTTTATCATTTGTTACCTTCATTCAGTTGGCATAAAAACTTCAATCCAGACGATACCATGCATTAAGTAAAATGTATTGGTACACCAATCAGCTAATAGAATCTTGTCACATTATTTTAGCATGAAAATGTCATTCAATGTGTACAGAAACAAAATAGATTGGAAAGAATGCGTTTTACATAAAATTACATTAGGCTTCTCAAGGAGTTGTCTTACAATTAGGGACATAAATTCAAGTGTTCATTTACAAGGTACATTTTAAAAATTGACATATGTTTCATAAATATCCGTAATTCTATAAATTTGCTGGGTAATGAGTTTTCATATAAGCCTCATGAATTTTTATCCTTAAAACATATTTAATTTTAAAACATTTATTATGCTTTGAACATTGTGTCACTTAAGACTTACCAGTACCGTATTTTTTCCGGCGTATAAGACGCACCCCTAAAAATATAATTTGAAAATTTTTTACTCGTAAAACAGATTCGTTTGGGTAAGAACGTCATTGGTTAAAAGGAAGAAAATCATCCACTATTTAGTAATTTAGGAAATATTCCGTCTTGACTAGCATATAAGTCGCACTTTTCCCCCAAATTTTTCGTCTCCAGAACGAGCATGCTGCTTACATGCAATAAAAACCTCGGAAAAATCGAGAAAGTGAGGTAATCATTAAAATTCACTAGGAATTCGCTAAATCGCTAGTTAATTCAACTTCCAGAATGTGACTTGTAAACAATTACATAATCACCGCCAAATATAAAAAAGAGAAAGAAATATTATTATTATTGACGACAATAGATCAGATTTTTCTGTGGTAATCCCAGGGGCCTTCGTGAAAAATGCCGTTGTCTGGCAGATATCAAGGCATCGTCACGGTTAAGCATTCCAAAATTCTATCGTTTTGGTCTTTCAGATCGAAAGTCTTTGCCATTTTTCGTCGCTTTCCACATGCAGCATTTGAGTAAAAAGCTTCGCATTCCGAGATTTTCGGTAATATTGTCCTTTGTATCCCTCGAAATGAATATATTGTTTATCTGTTACGAGTAATTCACCGGATCAGTTTATTATTATAAATAATAACAATGAGAACTCCACAGAGTGAACGGATGTGATTGAAGTTGCATCTATTGCCTAGGAAAATTCATCTATGAAAACGTCGCGAAAATTTGGAAAGTGTGTGCATCTAAATTTTAAGTTAAAAATCTTATCGACATTTAAATCTTCATTGCATAAGACGCAGCATGATTTTAGGACACATTATTGAGACATAAAAGTGCTTCTTATGCACCGAAAAATACGGTAAAGGTTTTCAAGAAAACGGTTCATATGATATAAGTAGATACCGGAAATTAATTGACTTAACTGCTAACAGTCAATCCAAGATGAGAGTATACTTACAAGTTTCATTTACTGGAAATGTTGTGGCAGCTTACTATCACCGGAAAGAAATTGTTTCATGTAAATTGGAAAATTGATAAAGCAATATAAACACAGCAATTATTTAAATATCAAATAGCACTAGAGATGGTCGCAATTTAATTAAGAATGCATTCAACCATAAACTAAGAACATTGTCAGAGTTGGTGTTAAGTTTTATCATAGAACATTTATTTGCAGTAAAAACAATAATTGCATCATAACTAAAATACAGCAAAACGATTCGGCGGACAATCATCACAGCAGCCTGGTAAAATAATAGGTTTTTAAATAATGAATATATAATGATTTGCAATTGCCCTGGTTTGAGTATGTTTGTGAAGTGTTTTTCACCTCCAATATTTTAAAAATTAATAAGTTTGATTAATAAGTTTCTATATGTACTAACGTTTGATGAATTATATGAAGGGAATTTACGTAGCGTAAGAATGATTGTTTTGGGAAGTCATTTGGTCACATTTTTCAAAATCCTTCTCTAACATTTAATAGCAGTTAAAACGCTATAATTTTTATTTAAATTTCAATGCGTTTATGCAACTGTCCATAAAACATGTTTGATCAAATGATTGAATATGTACAACTTAAAATGTTTTGCAAAAAACAATTTCATGAAAAACTATTAAAACGATTAAAACTTATATATCTCGAAATTTACTGTAATTATAGGATCAAATTAAAATACATTAGCCCAAAAATAAATAATTTCCGCAGGAGTTTGTAGAAGTCTCTGAAGCACCTCAACCTGTGTCAAACGAACTATGACAATTTTTTCATAGATAATTTTAATAATAATACCATTATTATTATTTTTTCTTTATGTATTTTCTATTTTGAATATACATGGTTAATAGTGACTTAAATAGATCAAGGAAAGGTTTTCATCAATAAACTTTTGTCTTAACTCTCTACATATCTGACAAAATATCTGTAAGGCTTGAAATTAGCTCATCATTGATTATAGGCCATAAATTCAATCTTAAAATATACTTTTCCCCTGGTTAAATTAATCATGCTCTTATATCAGATTTAGCGAAGTCTTTCTTAGCACTGTGAAGTTCTTGTGGCTTTACCCTCACAACAAATTAAATGTTGCCCTAGGTCACTTATTTTGTTCAGAAAGGTTTTCCATTATTTTGCACGCTTCATCAATAAACTTTTGACTTAACTCTCTACATATCTGACAAAATATCTGTAAGGCTTGAAATTAGCTCATCATTGAGTATAGGCCATAAATTCAATCTTAAAATATTCTGTTCCCCTGGTTAAATTAATAATGCTCTTATATCAGATTTAGCGAAGTCTTTCTTAGCACTGTGAATTTCTTGTAGCTTTACCCTCACAACAAATTAGATGTTGCCCTAGGTCACTTATATTTGTTCAGAAAGGTTTTCCATTATTTTGCACGCTTCATCAATAAACTTTTGACTTAACTCTCTACATATCTGACAAAATATCTGTAAGGCTTGAAATTAGCTCATCATTGAGTATAGGCCATAAATTCAATCTTAAAATATACTTTTCCCCTGGTTAAATTAATCATGCTCTTATATCAGATTTAGCGAAGTCTTTCTTAGCACTGTGAAGTTCTTGTGGCTTTACCCTCACAACAAATTAAATGTTGCCCTAGGTCACTTATTTTGTTCAGAAAGGTTTTCCATTATTTTGCACGCTTCATCGATAAACTTTTGACTTAACTCTACATATCTGACAAAATATCTGTAAGGCTTGAAATTAGCTCATCATTGATTATAGGCCATAAATTCAATCTTAAAATATACTTTTCCCCTGATTAAATTAATCATGCTCTTATATCAGATTTAGCGAAGTCTTTCTTAGCACTGTGAATTTCTTGTAGCTTTACCCTCACAACAAATTAGATGTTGCCCTAGGTCACTTATTTTGTTCAGAAAGGTTTTTCATTATTTTGCACGCTTTTGGAACGAATGCAATGATAGGAACATTAAAAGAACTTATTAATATTCATACGATTATTAACACAAAATAGGTCGCCGAATCTTTCGGAATAAACTTTTAAAATCCTCTATATATACAGTTGGATAGTCTAGTTCTAGACTGTCCTAAACATATTTAAATTTATTTTTATCAGCGTAAAAGTTATGATTACTTAGTAACGCTTTTTATGGGCACATAAGAAAAGTAGATGTTTTATTTGACGGTTGTTATAATTAATTAATTGAAAACAAACTCCTCTTTAGAGAAATGGCTGTAAATGAGCTGGAGATTAATTTATATGGAAATTTTACGATCTGAATTGCAGTTTGCATTATTTTGCACGTTTTTGGAACGAATGGGGTTAATCGAACATTAAATTAATTTATTAACTACAATAAGATTATATACACAAAATATGTCACCCAGTCTTTGGGAATAAACTTTTTAACTTCACTATGTACACAGTTGGGTAGTTTAACTCTAGATTAAGTCCTATACATATTTAAATTACTTTATTTTTATCAGCGTAAAAGTAAAAATCAACATAGTAACGTTTTTATCGGCATTTCAGAATAGTAGATGTTTTATTTGACGGTCCTTATATTTAATTAACTAAAAATATAGTTATCTTTAGTAAAATGGCTGGATTTGAGCTGGACATTTATTATTTAATAATGTTAAATTTTACATTAATTCCTTTATTATTTATTGCTAATAAATTTTACGTTATTTATTTATTTGTTAAATTTTAGACCTGAATACCAGTTCATAGCACTTTCCGTTAATTTATATCATTTCTTTAGGACTATTTTTGGTGACCGATAATGAAAACCATTGCAATTCCGAGGATTTTTTATTTTCTAATATAGCAGATTAAAATTTGCCACCGAGTACCATCGTTTTAATAAAATATATTTTACATCAGTGACAAACTCCAATCTGTACATTTTACTTGCCAATATGCAAGTCCAAAAATGTTTCCCGAGATTTTTTATCGATATTTTTCCCGATCATTCTTCATTACGTAAACCACGAGATGCTAGTAACGGTACGTGAAAAACACTTCACTACTGAAATCATCAGCCATACCCCGTAAACCATCAAATTTATTTGCTGGGATAGGGCTTTTGATTGCGCTAAAAGTACCTGTTCTAATATCGAAAAAATGAATTAGCTAACCCTGGAAGAAAATATGTTTAGTTAGTCGAGCTTAAATAATTATTCAAACCTTACGCTCCTTTTAATCCCGTATTTCGGCCGTTCCCGAATCGACAGCAAAGGAATGAACGGAAAGAGCCTACGGAAAGAGAAATTATTATAGCGATTAATAGAGGCCAGCGACAAACCAGTCACCCCACCCCGCCCAACCCCCCGGATCTCGCCTGGCTATCCTCATCCCTCTCGTAGCATCGCTTCGATTTAGGACCTTACCCTGTAACTCGTTCCCGGTGACCGAGACGCCTCCCTTCCCTCTCTTCTCCACCACGTCCTCGCCTTGGGCTCACCGTACTCTCTGCTTCCTTCAACTGCTGCGATGTGGTGTCGTCTGAGGTCCCCGGGTATCCTTAAACAGATGCCAACACCCCTCTACTCTTCCCAAAGACATGCGCCGACCGTGCCCGCTTCCCAGCTCTCCTGGCCCCTCTCTCGCGACGCCTTTTGAAGGGGCGGCGAAAATCAATACGGGAAGAAGGGTGTAGAGAGAGAGCGGTAGGAGGTCGAGCCGGAGTAGTTGTTGGGCAGGGAACGAATCAAGACGGCAACTGGCTGCTTGCTGGCTGCTTCCGAGGGCTTGCGAGGAAAAGATTGGTAGGAGGATCCCCCACCATCAGGAGCTGCTACGCCACTGCATCTTGGTCGCTAGGTGAGGTGAGCTCCGAGCGACCCTCTGCCTCCCAGGGTTCGTGACATTCGACCTCCCTCCGCCCCTAGCGATGGTCCGTAGGCGCGGCGTCGGCGGAGTGCGGGAGGAGTTTGAACGAATGGCTCCGTGGTGGGGGGTTGTTGCGATAAAAATAACTAAAGCGGGGAGGGAGGGTGGGTGGGTTGGGTCCACCCTACGTTAGATAGGATATTAGGGGGGTTAGGGTATCGGTGACATGAGTACTTACCTGGAAAATTCCTCAAAAATCCTGTATTGCCCTCGGTCCCTTCATAAAAATATGCAAAATTCGTTAGGACATACCTTTGCTTACCTACCAAAAGACGGCGACCTCTTCTCTTTCTCTCTCTCTCAATCCGTTTTACCGTGCCCGGGGATGTCGAAGTCCGTTGTGAATGATGTCCGGTGAGTAGAAGCGTGCCCCGATGAAGCAGGTCCCTCTGAGCGTCGCGGAGGTATTTTAATGCTCGTCGTAAGCGACGCTGCTTTGTTGCGTTGCGACAGGTGACTATTGCTCTCCACCCAGTACGTCCGCACTAAGTGTTTCGATATTTCTATCGATTCGATCTCTTTGATTCCAATTTCTCCTGATGCAAAGACTATAAGGAGGTCTTTTCTCTCTTTCTGCAAGTGCTAGGCGAATAAAGTCACCGAATCTGGAAGCTTCTGACGGAGCTTACTCGGAGTATGTATTCGCCATCTTACTTCTATGCAATGCCTTATTACTCTAATACGTTCCCTAGCTGGCCGTTGTGCACCTATTGGATGCGCCACTTACGGAGTCATGGTGTAGTTTATAGTGTGATTGGAAAATCAAACAATGCATTTAAATGGCTTCCTAGTTTATCTATTTTGTTCAATTTTAATTCTAGTTTTAATTTTAGGTTTGTTTTGGTTTTGTCGCAGTGATTTTTGTCGACGGAAACTGAAATTGTGTTAGCTATGTGATTAGGTTCCTCATTTGACTTAACTACGCCAGTACATTTTCGGTGGGGTAAAGTTTTTTTTTCCCGCTTGAAGCTTTATATGTCGATAATTTCAGTCTTTTATCCCGGCAAAATTCCTAATTCGTTCAGATTAAAAATTATTAGGCTGAGCAGTTTAATTAAAACTACCGATTTAAAATTTATTTGTAGAACTTTTTGCGTTATTCAGCAATGTGAAGCAAGGATTTTTTGGAATGGCTGCATAATTTTAACTTCAAATAATTTAGGCCACGAACTGATTTTCATAAAATAGAAAATGTAGTCCGAATTTTTCAAAAATGCATTGAATTTTATTCAATTTTGTTTGACTAAGAAATTTCAAATGTAAATAAATAAAGTGTTAATGGATTAAATGAGTGTTATGAAAGTATTGATGAAAGCTGTTTTGCATGAACAAATTGATGTTTGAAATATGTAACACGTTGAGAATGAAAACTTTATTTTGTACATATTTTAGCAAGGTAGTTGTTTTGTTTCTTGCCATGCAGACGATCTAACCTTTTCATCTGAAAATATTTAATGGTTTTTGAAGAAAACTAATATTTTTATTTATTAAAATTATGCTATATTTTCCCCGAGTGTATAATTCATGTATAATTATTTTATTCGTACATGCTTTTGATCAGCATGTATCACAATTTGTATCATTTTCTTGATTTTCTAACTAGATTTATATCATCAAAACCATTTTTATTTACAGAATTATAATTTCAGAAAAATCCTTTTTAGTCAAGTATTTTAATTTTCGATTTTTGTCGGTCGCTGTTTTGAGTGCTATAGTCTTACTTCGCTGTATAATTATCGGATGATGTTTTTATAAAGATGTGCTGCAGAAAAGTTTGGTTTTCTAAACGTATCTATTATTTATAAACTGCAACGTTATCTTAAATTATTTTGCCCATCCCGGAAACGCCCTCTTGATTTAGTAAATTGGTATTATTTATTGAATCGGTGCTATCATTGGTTTTTGCGCTAATTAATGAGATAGTTATTATTATTTCACATAGATATTTTTCTCTTTTAAAAGTTGTCGATATTCGTTCAAGGAAAGTACCTTTATTATTGGTATGTATTGCTCTCTTTTGTTCATCACACGACTAGTGTTAAAAATCGTTCATTTTTGAGTTTTGTCCTTTAGTTTAATTAATTATGTGTAATTGATCTTTTGATATAAAAATGGAATGATAACTATTATAATCAATTGAGTATTAGTTGACACCAAGACTAGTGTTAATAATGATTGATTTTTTAGTTATGGCCTTTAATTTAAATAATAATGTGTAATAGATTGAATCGACTAGGAAATTCATTTGTTGATATATATATATATATATATATATATATATATATATATATATATATATATATGGGATTATAATATGGTTTATGGTTTCCTTGATCACTTACTCTATGAAAACTGGAATGGAAATTATTATAATCCATTTAACATTAGTCGACCCCAAGAATAGCGTTAAAAGTGATTCATATTTTAGTTATTTCATTTAATTTAAATAATAATGTGTATTACACTGATTAGACAAGAAAATTAATTTGTTGGCATATATGGATTTTCAGATGACTTTCTTGATCTTTTGGTATAAAAATGGAATGATAACTATTATAATCAATTAAGTATTAGTTGACACCAAGACTAGTGTTAAAAATGATTGATTTTTTAGTTATGGCCTTTAATTTAAATAATAATGTGTAATAGATTGAATAGACTAGGAAATTCATTTGTTGATATATACATGGGGTTATAATATGGTTTCCTTGATCACTTACTATATGAAAACTGGAATGAAAAATATTATAATCCATTTAACATTAGTCGACCCCAAGAATACCGTTAAAAGTGATTCATATTTTAGTTATTCATTTAATTTAAATAATAATGTGTATTACACTGATTAGACAAGAAAATTAATTTGTTGGCATATATGGATTTTCAGATGACTTTCTTGATCTTTTGGTATAAAAATGGAATGATAACTATTATAATCAATTAAGTATTAGTTGACTCCAAGACTAGTGTTAAAAATGATTGATTTTTTAGTTATGGCCTTTAATTTAAATAATAATGTGTAATAGATTGAATCGACTAGGAATTTCATTTGTTGATAGTTATATGGAATCTTAATATGTTTTCCTTGATCACTTACTATATGAAAACTGGAATGAAAATTATTAGAATCCATTTAATATTAGTCGACCCCAAGACTAGCATTAAAAGTGATTCATATTTTAATTATTCATTTAATTTAAATAATAATGTGTATTAAACTGATTAGACAAGAAAATTCATTTGTTGATACGTATATACGTGGGTTTTGTATGGCTTTCTTGATCACTTGCTATGAAAACTGGAATGAAAATTATTATAATCCGTTTCATTGTAATTGACCCCCGTTTTTATTGTTCGACGATATTTTAATTTTAGGAAATCATTTCAGTTTGATTCATACACATAAGTTTCGCATTAAATAGCAGTATTAATTATTAATTTAAAAATATCTTCTTTGGGATTCACTGAAGTTGTTTTCATACCCTTGCGTAGCATTTTGCCTATCACAAGAAAGTATCCTAATGCCACCGTACTTTTTGGATGACTAATTGTATTCATCTTCTTTTAAATGCTTCAAAAATCATTATTCTACGTATCCAAACTATTCACATCATTCACTGGAGGATTAACAAGCTCGTATTATGGCTGAAACAAATTCAAGAAACAGCACCTTAATAGCAAAAAATCGAAACATCTCGGATATCTACCATTGTCCTAACAAAGTTATGAAAACCAGATGCTCATTTCGGCCACAATCCAGCCATATTCATTGGTAATTCACCTAAAGTAGATTCCAAACGATTTAAAAAATCTAATTTCAGTGAATTACCACTGAAGATGACTGCATCTAGTGTCCATAACATTGGAAATACCTGAGATAATTAATTTTTCAATTTTTTTATATTGAAGTGCTTCTTCTTGAATTTATTCGCATCGTTTCAGTTTATTCTTCTTCTATAGTATACTTGGATTTCAAGGAAAACAAAAAAACAATTTATATCTTTCCCAATCCCCTGGCCGATCCATTTCATCATTCATCTAAGGCTGTGGATATTTTTCACCCATAAATAATTTCCCATTAATATTAATCTACTGGTATGATATGTATTGTATAAGACAGAGTACCTATCGAGCGTATCACCCTCTAAGATCACCACGTCTTCGTCTCATTCCTTCCATTTCCTCATGAATCACCATCCAAGATGATCGATTATCTATAATAAATAGCTGCTTCTTACGGAGGATACATTATATATAATGATATAAAACCTAAGGTACTTCTAGTTATTCTAAAGAGCTGAAATTTGGAGGGAACCTTGGTGTTGGTCCAAAACCATCAGAAAAAATCGAAATATCTAAAATTTCCCCTTACAACGGGGTCTTTTACACCCCAAAACGTTCATTTTCAAGTCCCATTAGAAAACCATTTAAATCCGTACAAGCCTTTTTATAATTGCATTTTTAAATTACTTATAATTAAGGTACAAACTCCGGACCTAAATTTGAAGACGGAAAAAAGAACGAAAATTATTTTTCCTGAAAGTAGAACACGAATCCTTGCCGAATTAGGCCAATTATTCGATTTTTACTGCATAAAAACAGGATTTTATACAATTTATAACAATGGCCCAATATTTCTGTCATGACTACGAGACAATGCTTTTCTTCGGGAATTTATTTTACGTGTTAATAAAACTGATCGAGAGCTTAGTGCCACGAACTGAAAAGTAGCTTAGTGTCATGATGTCACACTCAGACAGTGACATTTAAAAGCAAAGGGAAAACATATTTGGTGCGCAGACAATACTAAGAGGAATATTGTGCTGAAATTTTCAGGGTTTGTAGATGTCATGAGTAGGCCTTCGGATAATATGAGACCACTCCTGTAGAATTCCTCGGTTCAACTCCAGACACTCCAATATTTCAGTTTTTTCCCTGTGTAAATAGCATTGCGGAATATTTGGCAATTAATTTACGGCAATTCTCATCAAGTAGGAGGAATGAAATTTGGTGTGGTGGTTATAGGGCACCAATGCTAGCAGTATGCAAGCACCGATTACTCGTATAATTAATCAACAAGTCCTTGACCGAAAGCATGGCAGCGGCTGAGGAACGAGTATAACTAGGGAATTTATTTTTCGGGTTAAAAATCAAATCGCAGTCGAGGGGTAGTTATCTGGGTTTTTAATTTTTAAATAAATCTGGTGAAATCGGGTTTTAATAAAAAAAGCGCGATTACATTTTTAAAGAATTCGGGTTAAAGCAGGTTTAGCAGAAATAAAATGTTGAACCAGTACACGTTGTATTATAAACGTTATATATTATTGGGCCTGAATTGATTACACATGTACACTGGTAACATACAACAATGCCTGAAAGTGTTGCTGATTGTTGCCGCTATCCAATCAGTCTAAAAACGGCGAAGAATGCGATGTTGTGTTGTGTGGCGTGTAAATGAAATCTGTGATATGGTCAAACCATAATGTTTTATATCTTGGTGAAACTTTTCGTCCGTTTTCTTCTCCGTGAGATGTAGCATTCGCATCAATTAATTACGCCTCCATTTCTGTCTATAACTCTGCGTTTTTTAAATAGTTATAGGTAATTAAGTGATAAACTCGGAATTTTAAATGACTTACATCCAAATCAATAAGGTTATATATATCAAATGTAGAAGTGAGCTAAATAGTAAAGCGTTTGCATATTAAAACCGTCTCAAAGTTTTATTAATAGTGTAGCATTTTCGGGTATATTCGGGTTTTACCCGATTTTTTTAAATCGAATCGGGAGGTAAAAATCGGGCAGAATCGGGAAAAACCCGAAAAATATGTTCCCTAATTATAACCTCCTCTTGAAAACCCCTTTTTAATAATACGCGCCAAAGGTTTGAATCGGAGCAGTTGTTTTTCACCAATTCGGTCGTAGTATTTTGAAAAATGCGACGTTTTCATAAACTATTATGTTAAATTCGCATGTTTCACATACGTGTATTCAATCTAACCAATGCTAACGCCAATAATTCGAAAAGGAATCAGTCGATTTTGTCTATTCTTTCAGTTTTTCATCGTCGTTACGCGTAAAAAGAATTTTGGGCAATAACCATGCACAATAACGGCCCTAGTTCGATTCCAGGAGAGTTTCATTTCTTCATTTGAATAGCATAGGAAAGGATGTAGCGTATTTTATATTTGCATTTTGAAAGTATATCAAAGAAAAGGTAGTTTTTCTCTTAATTATGGTAACATATCAGACTTCCGTTGCCGCGGCAAAGAGATGGATGCATTAATGCTTGATATGTCACGCTAATTGGGTATGGCTAACGCAATTTGAGCTGATTGCCACAGACGAGGAAAGTACAGGATGTTGACGTACCTTGATGGATGTTAATTAAGACCGGTTAAGAAAGAAACTGCACTTAGAGGCAGCCCAAATATTAATTCAGCGTGTTAATGGCACAGCCTATCGATCAAGGAGAATAGGCGGTGGCGGATATTACCTGTCTCGGCGGTTGACATCGCGAGAACAGGAAGCGCTCGTCTTAATATCCTTTTTTCCACCGAGTGTTTTTCCTCAAAATGCCGTTTTAATTGATGAAGTTATACAAGAATGTACCGCGTGTTTGTCTTCTGTGAAATTTTGGGATATAAAGATATTTATTTTACGGAAACGTCGAATATAGTCGCCACCAAAGAGAGTATATATGTGTTCTGAATTCATGTTTGTCCAAAACTTCCGCTTTGGTCCGTTTTTCTCTATCGCAATTGAGGGTAAATTAAATGTTTGATCGAGGGAAACCTCAAAATTTTTCCTGTGCTTAATAATTTCTCAGAAAAGCACAAGTAACATCTTAAGTAAATTTGGGAGAATTTTCATTTCTGTTGAGAAGGTAAATGAGTCAAAATAACTAGGCTAGGTTGATAACTTCATGCCCGTAAGTACACTAGCGTCACGAAGAATAAGTTGAATGTTACATCCTGATAACAGTATAAAATTTGTTAAAACTATGCATCAAATGTTTTCAATTTTGTAATAAGCTTTTAGGGCTTTCAATTTGTGAAAAAACCTACTGGAATGAGTCAGTTATTTACATTTTTATTGTAATTTGAACTACATTTCTTTCTTGGTGCCAATGTTTCCTAAGTTATTCCAATTACGCCTCTATTAATGCGTAGTTCATTATAGCGCCTTCCGTTTTATTTATAGGCTTTTTTATCACCTACTTGGACTAATGATTTCACATTTTAAATGCGCATTTCAAATTTTTTTACGGCCTGCTTTTTATTATAGGCGCGTGATTTGTTCTATTCCTATATATTTTTGGATCACTATTTTATTTCCTCTCCATTATAATTTCTAAGGGGCCATACTTGATGAATTTCATTCCGAATGAAATCATCTGTATTCAAGGGAAAGATAGGATATGTCGCTAAATGGGCGTTGGCTGAAACTGCTCGGGGTTTTTAATCAATCGGATGTCATTTCCAGCAGCATAACGGGCTTTACGTGAGCTTCTGCGTTTCCATTAGAGAAAATTAACGCCAGAAAAAGCAGCTTTGCCGTCAGCTTTAATTTCTATCGCTTTTCATTTGTTGTTGTTTTTCTCCCACGACCGTGTGGCCGTGACCAATGATTTTATTAATGCACGCTTTTTTCGTTTCGCACGCGAAAGAAATCAGCTCAATCTGCTTGCTCGTTACTTTTTTCTGCTACTACCAACGTAGAAGCATTAAGAATACCCTCTCTCGTATGAGTGTAGTTTTCATAATTTTACCTTTGATCTTGAAAGTTGTCTTTTTTAACTATCGCTTTCTAGCGATTCGTTGAAACTTATTGGGGATTTTAACGCTTTGAGTCAGAGATTAAGAGTTTTATACTTATTAGAGGGTATTTTATAATGAAAGAAACAAAATAGTAAATGGCGAAAATAAATTGGCCAATGAGCTTCAAAATACAGGGACTATGTATTTCCTTTGAAACCATTGAAAGAATAACAAAAAATAAAATAGGGACGTGTAAGTGGTTTCGATCGAATCCACCGCAATTGAAAATCGTGAAAATGTACATCTACATGATACCCTGCAATTCACCTTTTTGGTGGATGTCAGAGGGGAAATGGGTGGAAAAAATGGGTCGAATGAAGCTTAAACGGGCCAAAATCATCCTGGGCAACGTTCTTTTCTCGTTACTTTCCTTTTGAATCCCTTTAGCTCGCATTTCCAAAGCTGTATCAAACCGTTACCGCCAATTTTTCCTCTCGCCTTGATTTTTTAAAAATCGTTATCGATCTTATCTTCGGCGTATCCTTTTCCCTCGATGGAACGCCAAATCAAATCAATCGATCCACTAAACTGCGTTACCGAAGAGGAGCGATGCGAGGAGTTACTCCTGCCCCCGTTCCCTCGAGGGACTAGAGGTTTGCTCGCATCCTATCATATATTCCAATCCCAAGGCATTCACTTACCCCCACCCCCTTTCATTTCCCTCACCCCCCTTACCCTTCCCTCAATCCGCGAAATTGTTCATTTAACCTATGCCCTTCGATTCCTCAAATTCTCTTCTCTTGATAATCCGCCAGAAGGCATTGGAACATTTCAATTTGTTAATTGGTGGTTAGGCGACGTTGGTAATTCCTGCGGCGGTTTAGCGGTTGGATAAATCAATAGCGCAATTCTGCCAGAGAGTAGGCGCATTCGGTGGCAACTCGGAGATCGTCTGTTCGAAAATAGAGGGGGATTGCTTGTTATGGAGTCTGACGCATTGCCGAAATACGTATCTGGTTTAATCAACCGTTTTATGGTTTCGCTACTGAAACCTTGCTCGTATAAATCAGTGCCATTCAAGGTGTGGTATGTACCAGACGACCCTAAAAAGGGGCGAAGAATTAATTTTTGTGTTTACTAGAATATTGTCGAGTTTATTTTATGGCGGAAAACGAATTCAAGATAATCACTCAAGTATCAAAAATTAAAAAATTAAATATCTTAGGTATCTCAAATAATCTTGTTATGGCTATTGTAGGTACTTAAGATAAATACTTGATTTTTCACTTTTCGATGTTTAGGTGTTTATTCCTGAAGTTGAATTTTGTGTATCTCAGGGCAAGTTAATTAGATGACGAAAAAGATTGTGTGTACCGAGAGGAAGATACTGTCCAAGGTATACGTGGAAAAAGTTTGAATGATATAAGAAATTCGAGCCATATGGTGATCTCGGAGATTTATTTTCACTGCTGAGAGTAGGATGATATTCAGCCTTTTTAATTTTTAATATTCGAAGTATACAAAGTACTTTTATCGTCGTGAGATAATTCAGATTTGGAATTTTGATTATTATGCTTATTTAAGGTGCTCTTGCGCCAGAAACACTGATTAATGTCGTTAGTCTGTCATCTGTGCACGGCGCTATAGTTTGAACGGTTTAACTGAATATGAAGTCTCGTAATTAAATATAGCCTCACCCGGGTTGAAAATCTCCTTTAGATGAATCATATCGCGCTTAAATTTCGTGAACATTAATCTTTTTTATCCTACTCTCTTCCAACGTTTTCCATTCCCTTCGCCTCTCTTATTTTATTTTGATGCTAGAATCTCGTTCGCATTTCACGCCGCGCTCTTCCTCTATGCAGCGGCCTCCCGGCCGATCACATGATCGATTGCCTTTTGTGCAAGCCTAGGGTTGTTATGGCTACCCGGCGTGGGCAGCGTTCCGTACGCAGCCTCCGCCCTCTATACAACCCCGCCCCTTACCGCCTCGCCCCTTTCTCTTCCTAGCCCCCGTCTCCGCCCATTTTTCCCTTTATCTCGTCCTGTTTTATCAGACTTCTCGTATCCCCGAATCTTCCATCCTGAAGCCGCTTACAAATCATCCGCACCACTTGTCCCGCGAGGGGAGGTGGAAACGTAGGCGAGGCGTTTCCCATATCCCCAGGGTTCGCATAAATAGACCTTTTTGAATTCCGCACGGGACTTTTCTCTTCTACTCGCTGGAGTCAAGCTTTTTTCAGCTTTCTGCGAAAGATACCTCGATAGCCGCCCTCCTCCCTTCGCCTCCCCACGAGGAAGAAAAACGCCTTTGAACTACGACACATAAATTTGCGTCCTATATGTTTTTAATACGAAACCTTTTGATGTGACGTGCCGGATTGTTTTTCGAGAGATATTCGTGTAATAATGCCGTCACGTTAGAGTTACTTTAGGGGTGTAAGCCAAGTTTGCTGCTGCCTTCGTATTATTCTCTCTTCAGTTCGCATTCATTTGTTTTTTTCCGCTCCTTACTTCGGTGTGAAGAGTTCTCCGCCTCAAATCCTCTCATCCCTTATTAACCCTCGCAGGATAACTGGAGGATAGTTACATCTTGGATGACTGGGGTATTTTTTACCCCAGTTATATAATTGTTGTTTTTATCGCCAAATTATTTTTTTATATGCATATTAATGGGAATATTCTCTAAACAATCATTATTCAAAATAAAATAACTGTCAAAACATTTCATTTTTCTCAATGCAGTACATAAATAATAGTATTTTCTTTGCAGTGCAGGTATATTTAGTACAGTCCAAATATTTATATAAAATTCCTGAATGTACGCATGGAGACCATTTATAAAGTAAATATTGACTAAATAAGTTGTAGTTATAATTAGGAGGCGGTCAAAAACGAAATAGTATTTACAAATATTTTGTCACTTCTTGGTTTATTGGGGTCAAATGTGACACCATAAGATATATTTATTAATTTTCAGGCATTTTGCTAGAGTTTAAGTATTAAATTCATCCCAAAGGTGCTGGACAGATAGATGAAGGAATTCCTGAAATTTCAAACAAATATTACAACAAAAATATAACGTATTTACCAATTTACGAAGGTTGGGGTCAGAAAAGACCCCAGTCATCCGGCGAGGGTTAAAACTACTTTGAGGCGATGGACTATTATCTTGCCTTCCTGTTTTTTGCGGGCTCATTAAAATAAAGTATTTTATTCGCCTGTAGAATCTCGTGTCTATTTATCTAATTTATTCTTCGAATCTAGGTTTCACATGCGGGATAGTTTTATGAAATCAGGATTATTTGTGCGGTCCCTAATTAAATTACTAATTTAATTCGGGTACTAAGTATGCCTTTTCTCGATTCTATTCGTCATCTAGCCGTACAATATGGGATTTACCTTTTGAAATGATACCAATAGCTGTTCAATGATGAATGAGTTACGATGAAAGAGAAAGCTTACCCCGTCGTTTTCTTTTGAATGAATACGTTAATCTATTGCCATCTTTCCCATTCAATTCATAATTCCTACAGTCTCTTTCTTCATTTAATATCTTTTCTTCTTCATGGGTCGTTACTCGTAAATAGGTTCAGCTTTTCTATTGCGGCTCTTTTAAGCGTAGTAAACCGTTACTGTTGTGAACTAGCGGCGTCTTTGCTAACTATCCGCTTGATGGTTCGAATTATTGATTCTTCCTAGATGCCGTATCTACCAATACTCTTCCCTTTAGGAGTACTACGTTGGCATTTTATCTTATCGATTAGAAATTAAAGCTTTGCTTTCCAGTGATTTGCATCTGAATTGATTAATACATGTCCAAGTAAATGGGAGCCCTAAAGCGTTCTGTACTTCTCGCATGCGAAATAAATTCAAAAATCATGTAATGAAAATAGTTTTAATTAATTTTTTAGGGAGAATTATTTTATTCGCATTAATTATCTTGCGGTATATGGCGAATTGAAAAAGAGTTTATTCACATAAATTTCCTAGCTTCTTCCGATCATTTTAATTCCTAATAAGAGTAAAGACGTTCAAATTGCATAACGATTCATCAGTTTCAACGTCAAACTTTTATATATATATATATATATATGCTATCAATGATTGCGTTATCGTTCCAGCAGTTCATTGTGCTACATGGCAGGTAAAGATAACAGTATCGATGCGATTCCGAGGTAATTGTTTCCGACTCCTTAAATGCGCAGTATTTTATCACACTTATTCTTTGAGGGCAAAATTATATTTATTGCATTTATAGCGTCAGTTTCCGTGAGGTAATAACTTAAAGATAAACTTTTAAATTGAAATTCCTTAAAATTGAAAACGTTTTTCTCCGCTAGCTATGAAATAGTTTTTAGAAATCCGGAGGCGCATTTCGAATAATTAGCAGCCGGCATCAGTGGTGATTCGCCAATGGTAGATTCTGGTTATTGTTTAGACTTTGCTCTCGGTTAATCACCATTGCAGACGGCTGCCTTGTAGCCGAAATGTGCATTTAGTTTTCCCATCCTTTCTCATAGCTATCGTAGAAACGTATTTGATTTTGGCCATAAAGTGAGCCCAATATTCCTTTCTTGTTAATCAATCTATTTTTACGTTGGTTTAATAAACGGCCATTTATTTTTCGTTCGAAACAAAGCCGCGAACTTCAAGCAAAGCATTTTTATATTAGCGATGTATGGTGAAGTCGCGAATGTACGCTTTATTTTAATTTTCTATAACGTGTCTCGTTGTTTTCTCGGCCTTACGGAATGTTTTCATGACCGAAGGCAACTCGAAAAATCGGGCTTCGGTCTTCAGGAGCTGTTTTGTTTCCTTAAGGATTTTTCCTCTCTTCCCCGGGCAGTGTTCGACCTCGTTCTTTGTACGGTACTCCATAGATTTTCTGCCGAATTGGCGTTTTCCAGTCCCCCTCTCTCCTCTCTGCCGGCGTCTTACCCCTTTTCCCTGTCAATTCTGCCCCTCACCCTATCCTCCTCCCAGTCCGTCTCACCCTCCTCTCTCCTCCCCATCATCCTCCCCTTCCCCTTCATGTCCTTCCCTTCCTCTTCTATACTCACCTTTCTTATTTCCCTCCCCGTGGTATATTCCTCCGCTCCCCTCCACGCCTCCATCTTCATCCCTCTTCCCCCTCTCCCCTCCCGCCCTCCGGCTATTTGGGTTTGTAGTCCTTATGGGGCCTTTCCTTCCGTTTATGACCCTCAAAAATATATTCTCAAAACCCTCTCTTGTTATGAAATCGAGAATGTAACCAAAATGGCCACTAGATTTTGACTGCACGTTCCCACGCCTAGAATATTCAGACTGGCTCTGCGTGGTATCGCGCAATTTCTCACCAGGACTATTTCAACTCCCCTCCAAGCATTGTTAGAAAGGTTAAATTTCATACATAAATTTTTCGAAACGACTCTTGAATGAGAAAAAAATTGTCCATTTATCGCAACTAAATTGATAGGCATAATACTGGAAATCGGAAAGTCTTATTCGATTATCTCGTGAAAATTTTAAGCTCCTCTAAAAGTCGAAGATTTAATTTTTTCTTCCGTACGTAAGTCGGGTAATATTTGAAATCTATCGCTCGCATTACATAAATGACTTTATGCTGCCAGGTTTTATCCTAGTATTGTTTCCAGTTAAGTCATAAACGAATAATTGAAAAGTGGCCGAAGTATTGCGCTGTTCTAAGAATGCTCGAAGTATTTTCAAAAATATTTCTTCGCTTTGTTTTTGCGCGTCTTTTCGCGCTTCCTCTTGGCCTATATGAAGAATTCTCAAGAGTTGAGAGCGAAACCCTTGGCACGCAAGTGCGCCACCAAGCTACGAGGAAAGTAAGAGGATTTTGAACCAATTGAATCCTTGGCCTAGTTGATGACACCACCACACTGTCAACAGGCCACTCCTCATTCCCTCATTTCTCTCTTCCCTTTTCCTTCAACTTGCGAAATTTCGACCAAACGGAGTGACGGTTTAGTGCAGCATTTCGACTGCGTCGCCCCACACGCTCGCTCCGGTAGAGTAAATAATGCGGTGTGCACGCGACGGAGGAGGTTACTATTGACGTGTGTTTTTGGAGCGGTTTCGAATGATGCGGAGACGTATTGCGACTGATGGATATGACAGGTGTTTTCGAAGGCCGCGCTTATGAATCTTTTTTCTTTCATTCGCTCATTCATGATTATTCTATCTTTCGGTGGGTATCTGTCCCAGTCGGTACCGCCCAAGGCTTTCCCTTCTCATACAAATCTCCTTCTTTTTAATGCGTCTAATATACCTTTTCTAATCGTTCCTATCGTTTTTGCCTATTTCCTAGCATCCTTCCTTCTATGGCATATTTCAGCTGGCCGTTAAATTTCAAAATTTGATCCAGAAGCTCCTCTCTTCTCCTGATGTATTTAAGACTTCCTCATTGTTTTACTCCCAGTCCAACTAATTTTCTCTAATCTATGTCATAACCAAATCTCAAACGCCTCTTATCTGCTCACGTGATCTTTCCTGATCGTCCATTTTTCCCGTCCATTAATGAGACGCCCCATATCAAAGTTTTCATCTCACCTCTTTTTAATATCTCCATTCAGACTTTATCGAATCCAATTTTTGTATGGCAACTGATTCAGTTGTCGAAGCAATTTGATCGACTTTCTTCAGCAGAAGACACGGAAGAAATTACTTTCGTAAACTGCGAAATTTCATATCTTCCATACCTAAAATTAAGGATAAAAGGAAAATGAATAAAATGTTTGTTAAAGAATCCACTTTAATAACTCACACAAAACAGACGACCGGTTTCGACTAACACTTAGTCATCATCAGTGTGTGTGAGTTATTAAAGTGGATTCTTTACCAAACATTTTATTCATTTTCCTGAATATGGAGTTCCACCACGATCCATCGATTTTAAGGATAAAAGGTTCATTGAAGTGGAGTAAAAAATCTCGCTACTTTTCGATGCGAGGAAGTTAATTGTCATCGCGAACCATTTATATCGTTCTAGCTTCCTTGTCGCGGGTTTGTATCATCATCCCGTTAGTTTTTCCGGAAAATTTACTTCTTTTTTACAACAATGCTAGCTCCTCTTCGGAAAGTGCTCCGCTTCTAATCGACCTCGGGATTCTGAGAATTGCTCTGCGCGTGAGCGTGTTTGAAGTTCACAAAACCCTTATCAGTCCGATGTTCTCTCTCGCAAAAGCGCCTTAAAACGAGGCCATGACATCCTACGCTCGTGTTCGTAATCATGTTCCCGCCACCTCACGCCCCGTAAAAAATACACGCCGCACACATTCATTGAAATCGCACGGCGCGCCGACGTGCTTTTTCCACCGTTTTGATCGCTAGTGTGGCGTAGCACACGTTGGCAGTCCGCGAGAAGTCGTTCCCTCAAGTTTCGTAAGCCATGTCCGCACTTGCGATAAAAAGCGAAGAGGCGGTTGTGGAACTTGTCGGGAGCGGTCGTTCCTCCGCTCTCCCTTTGGAGCCCCCTTCTTCTCTGGTTCGCGGTCTGTCGTCTGACCCACCTCGTCGATTTCTCTCTCCCCCGCTACAAGTGAATTAGTGGAAGAATGCGAGCTTCTTTCCTCCTCTCTCTGTCTCTCCCGTGGCCACCGGCCTTTTCTTGGTCTTGCTAAGCGCGTGTTATTTCGGTCTCGGCGTTGCAGTGGGAAATGTTTCCGCCCGAAAACATCTGCACCGAGAAATTTGTGCTCTGCGGGATGTTTTTCTTTGATTCGGCGTATGCAGAGACGTGTTTAGGTTTTGCGAGAGCGGGTTCCGTTTAAGAAAGCGGCGTGCTGGTGTTTTTCGCCCGTGTTTTTCCTCCCGAGTATCCGGAGGGGATTTTTTTCGTAAATTTGTTCTTGCTTTCGTGCGTGCCGTCTTGCAGGGATATTTCGCGCGAGATTGTACAGGGTGCTCAGGAAATTCCTGGAAATTCTGCGTGTGCGTGCCTATTACCTTTACCATTTATTTCATATAGCATTTGTTTGTATATAATTAATTTCACTGATACGTTATGTTTTTCTTCGTATTTCAGAGCAGGTGAGCTTTATTAAATGAAATAATTAATTAATTTTAATGACGACTTTTCCAAATTGCCAGGGACATCCTGGACTTCCTGTATATCGAGTACCAAGAGCCTTAGCTGTAGGATTCGACGCCTATGGCGGAGTTTTAAGTTGACGATTTCCTGGGCAAATAGTTAGAAAAATAACATTTTACTTCTGTTGTCACCAAAGATTCGACGTCCATGGCGGAGTTAAAGTGTACGCTTTCCTAAACAAAGTTTTGGAAAATAATATTTTTCCCTACGTTATTACCGAGGCAAACATTTATTCTTATGTAAATGTTTGTAACATTTGAGCTTCGAGTGAATATTTATTCGAACGGAAAGGTGTTTTTCGCATTATTTGCGGGAGGCGTGTGGCGCCTATTGCGAGCGGCGTCTGTAGAAAATGCCACCTTGGCCACACCCTCCATACTGCGCTGTTGAATATTTAAAAAAAGGCGATGGAAATTCAACGCCTTTGTTTTGTCGATGCAAATTTTATGTTGTTTGCTCGTCGGGCTGCGTCTCCGCATGTTTATTTCTGTTAATCGACGATGCGTCGCGAATTATTTTCGCGTTTCTCCCGATTGATAAACTTATTTTTTTTTAGTTCGGATCGGCGCATACTATATGCGTATCGAATGAGTAAAAATGTCCAGTCATGCTCCGTGTTGATTCACCGCATCGTAGTTGACCGCCAGATTTGATAAATCGGTCGGTTTTTTTTGCACCTTCGAGGTTACGAAATGATGAATCAAGTCGTTTTATTTACTTGCCGTTATTTCTTGGCTAAATAATGCTTTTCGTACCTCTAATTTAAATCGAATTTGCTTTATCGCGCGAGAAGATACACGCGATATCATTATCTCTCCTTTGTACGTTATCCAAGGTTATGAAAAAAACATCGCGGCAAAAATGCGTGAGTTTTTCTTTACTCCGATAGGAACAGAAAAAAAACCTGTTTGTTTCGTCTATAATTCGAAATTCGGCAAAATACGCGTCTTTTAATAGTACGTTAAACTATAGGTTGATTTTGGACGCCGTCGTTAATGCGCATTAAATCTCGAGCTAAATTAGTAGCGATGACTCGTCCCACGGAGTAGCATTTCAAGAAAATTTCCCCGTCGTTATGTGTTTTACTGGACTTCCGATGTGGTCAACGAAACGTCTGGATGGCATTGAGCGGTTAGTTGGACCAAAGCCGTCAACCAACTGATCAAACCAACAATGAGACGGAATTCAGACCCACACGCCCTACTTTGACGTCTGTCCGACCTCTGTGACGCAGTCCGGTTCGTTGATTAGATGCCCCGGCATTAAAGCCGTTGGCCATCAGCTTGCAATATCCGCCACCGCGAGGGTGGATGTCCAACGATGAAGTGGTGTCCGGATGTGTGCCCGTTGCCATGAACTGGCTTTGTATTCAGTTCCACGAGTCGAGAGCCAGAACGCCTTACGCAATAATTTTCTGTAGCAACTTTAAGTGAGGTTTGATTAAATTTGCTTTCCCCCCAGGGAAATATCGCCCTAGCTATATACTGTTATTTATGAATCTTTCGTTTATTACGAATGGTTAAGGTATTTTTGGTATTGTCACCTGCTTTTTTCTCTATTCATACTCAATTCAAGAACAAACAATTTTAAAATGTACTTGCCTCAGGTATTTCCATTAGCCACAACAATGTTAAAAACAATATGCGCATTTCGGCTACAAAGCAGCAGTATTTAGCGGAAATTAATCGAAAATAGAGTCTGTTTACTTTTTTACTTTTCGTATGTTTCCAAGTAGTTTTCCTTGACGCTAAAATATAACATATTTTGGGTTTTGACGGATTTCATTCCGGTATAACTCGGTATATGTTTTTCCGAAATTCAAAATATCCTGGCATAGAATATTTTTTGATCTAGTTAAACATATAAATGCGACTTCACAGCATTTAATTCGCCATGTAAGTGAGTCGGTTGCAATTTTTTTACCTGAGATTGGCAAATTTACGTCGTTAATCCTGAAGAACTGTTGCCGACCATCTTTTTAGCTAAAATCGACTCAAACTCGTTCTCCTCATTTCGGAAAATATTTGATTTTTTCGAAAACAATCTAACTGGATAAATGAGGGCACGTTTCGCCTACAAATAGCGCATGTCACGAAGAATACACAATATTTTTTTGAAGCGGCAGTAATTCGAACCGTATTGTTTTAAGACTTTCTCTGCACGAAGAATTTTCCGCGATCGGCGCGACATCTGGGGCTACACTTCAGGAATCATTTCCCGCGTAATCCTTCGTAAACGGAAGACTGAGAACGCGTTCTCTTCAGTGATGCGACGTCGTTCGTTCACTCGAATGGCATTGAGTGAGCTGGAATCACGAGTTAAGGCGGGGTTTATCTTGGTATTCCTGGCGACGCCGTGACCGAAACTCGCGGCGACCACCTTGAGGGCGACTTCGAGTTAACAGCGTTTGAGGCGGCGAAGGACGACCGGTGGCGCGAAGGGGCGCTATCGAGCCGCGATTAATAAGGAAGAGTTTAAGTGCGTTGGCGTGCGAAAGGTCTGCTGGAGTTTTCCCTCGCCGCTTTGCGCAATCGGGGAAGCGTTGGACCGTATTCGGCGTGGCCACCCACCCACGCCATCCTCGGTCCGTTTTCGGAAGACGGGGGAGCTTAATCTCGAATTAGCAGGCAGTCACGGATTCTATCAATTTCCTTTCTCCACCTTGAGGCATGGCGCCTTAGAGAAGGAAAGAGAGAGGATGTTTTTACCGCCTTGGTGGTTTTATGGGAGTGCCTCACCATCTTGACGATTGCGCCCACGAGATGGAAAAGCTTCCGTTGAGGGAATTGCGGTCGAACCTCGATAGAAGACAGGATAGGTTCGAGTTATTTGAACTAAGCTTTAACTTACATGAATGCGAAAGTGAAAAATGCCTTTTTGACTCGTCGAAAACTCGAATTATGGACGTTCGAGGATTCGACTATATTGGTGAAATGCGGCGGACAGCCAAGTTTCTCGTTTTTTAAGTCCTAAAATCAGCAAAAAGGACAAGTAACATTGGAACGTATAACAGCAATTTGAAAAATATAACAATATAATAAATGTTGTAATATAAAAATATAGCGACAGTAGTATTAACAAAAAAAGCACAGATCATAGCAAAAGAGCTTGTGAATTAAGGTAATGAAAGGAATACGTAGTAGATAGTTGATTAAGGAAGGAAATTGTTGAAAAAACGTCGTGGTTCGGATGAGAGCTGGGATGTCAGTTATCTTTGCTGCAATGCGAGATTATTTTATTATTAGCGGATTAACCCTTTTACTGCTAGCCAATTTCTAGAGGTATGTTTGGAAAATATGACGCCATTTTTAGCGAAAATGCAGTTTTTAAGTAAAAAAATTCTAGTGATTTTAATTT